>CABHPH010161499.1:0-61466 GCA_902168325.1 Peromyscus nudipes | reverse complement strand
GATAGCTGAGAGATCAGAGAGACAGAACCAGCCACAGCAACCTCACCTCACCAACTCCTCAGCTGATCTTGTTTCCTCAAACTGAAAGCCTCTGCGTCCTCACCCGAATAGATCTCAGCTGAACTACTGCTAAAAGACTAAGAGCCTCTAGTTCCTGGTCCTCAGACCTCATATGCCTTTCTGCTTCTTGCCATCACTTCCTGGGATTAAAGGTGTGTGTCCTTCCCAAGCAAAGACATGAGATCTCAAGTGCTGGGATTAAAGGTGTGTGCCACCATGCCTGGCTCTTTTTCCAGTGTGGTCTTGAACTCACAGAGATCCAGATGGATCTCTGCCTCCCAAGTGAAAGGATTTAAGGTGTGTGTGCCACCCTTTTCTGGCCTCTAGGTCTAATCCAGTGGCTGTTCTGTTTTCTGACCCACAGATAAGTTTACTAGGGTGCACAGTATATCAACCACAGATACTGGTTTTCTGTCGCTTCTGTAAGAAGTTACAACAAACACGAAGTGTTAGAAGGACAGAATTCATCTTCTCCCAGATCTGAGAGCCGGCAGTCTGAAATGGCCATGGCAGCAGGATCAGACTCTCCATGGGTGCTGTGGTGTTCCCCTTGCTGGTCCTTCTAGCTTCTGACATCCCTTGGCTTGTGACTTCATGTCTCCAGTCTGCCTCCAGGTTTAGATCATCTCCTCTGTGTGTTTCTGTGCATCTCTCTTACAAAGATGCTTTTGGTGGCACCGAGAGACCACTGGAAAAATCAGGGAGACCACCTCAACTCAAGGTCCTCCCTCTTCTCTGTAAAAGTCCTTTTTCTAAAGGACTCTAAAGATAACATGCATATTTAGCATGAATCTTAAAAGTTCTTATTAATAAAATCAAACCTGAGCCAGGTATTGGGGTGAACGCTGGAAGGTCAGAGAGACAGAATAAGCCACAGCCACCTCGCCTCACCAATTCCTCAGCTGATCCTGTTTCCTCAGACTGGAAGCCTCTGAGTCCTTATCCGGAATGAATCTCAGCTGAACTGCTGCTAGAAGCCTGAAAGTTTAACAAGCCAAATGCCTCTAGTTTCTGGTCTTCACGCCTTATATACCTTTCTGCTTTCTACCACCACTCCCTGGGATTAAAGGCTCGCTTTCTGGGATTAAAGGCTTGAGTCACCATGCTTGGCTGTATCCTTGAACACATGGATTTCTGCCTCTGGAATGCTAGGATTAAAGGCGTGTGCTAACACTGCCTAACCTCTATGTTTAATATTGTGGCTATTCTGTCTCTGACTCCAGATAAGTTTATTAGTGTGCACAATATTTTGGGGAACACAATACCACCACATGCGTAGGTTCTGGTGATTGGCTAAGATCTTTCTTGAGGTCACAAGCGAGCCCACTAAGAAGTCTTTTTCCTGGTCATCTTCCTTTTCCTTCCTTAAGACAGAATCTCACTAAGTAGCCGCAGCTGTCCTCAAACCCAGGCTCCTCCTGCCTCCTGCTGAGTGCAGGGTTGCAGGTGTGTGTAACTCTGTGACATTTTCATCTCTTCGGTACAGGCAGCTAGTGGTACAGCTTTTCTTCTAAGCACAGCGTTAGCTGAATCCCATACATTTTTACATGCTGTTTTTCTCTACCAAATTTAAAAAATAAATTAAGAACTTTAACCTTGAGAGATGCATGCTGGGGGATGTCTTTCTGTATGTTGTGAATATATGTTGTTCCCATTGGTTAATAAATAAACTGCTTTGGCCTGTGGCAAGGCAGATTAGAAGCAGGTGGGAAATCCAAGGAGAGAGACAGGAAGAAGAAAGGTGGAGGTGGGAGAGACATCAGCCTGCTGCACAAGGAGCAACATGCCAGTAGACTGGTAAAGCCATGGAACACGTGGCAAAACATAAATTAATAGAAATGGGTTAATTTAAGATATAAGAGCTAGCCAAGTGGTGGTGGTGCACCCCTTTAATCCCAGCACTCAGGAAGCAGAGCCAGGTGGATCTCTGTGAGTTTGAGGCCAGCCTGGGCTACAGAGTGAGTTCCAGGAAAGGCACCAAAACTACACAGAGAAACCCTGTCTCGAAAAACCAAAAAATAAAAAAAAAAAAAGTCTTCCATTCTGTAATTCTGCACTAAAATTGATACTCAGAACACTCGGAGTGTTCGAAAGGTGCTTGAACAAATAAATGAACATATGAATGGATTAATCTGTAATCATTCAGTATAGGAGAAGCTGGAGGGGAAGGAGGAGGAGGAACTGATCAAAATACATCGCATACATGTATTAATGTCTCAAACAATAAATAAAAATATATTTAAAAAACAATTACCTGGAAAAGTCTTTATATTTTAGACTTCTAATATTCCAGTTGCTACAAAACTAAAAAACTCGGGGACCCATTTTAATTTTTTCCCTTTTTTCGTTTTTTTTTCCAACATAATACTTTGATTATTTGGGAATTTCACAGTTTGCACCCCTATCACACTCACTTCCCAGTCCTCCCAGGTTCATCCCCACACCCTTGTGACCTCTCCTGCAAAAACAGAACAAGAAGAAAGAAACAGAAACAAAAAAAAAACCAAAAAAAAAAAGTTCCAATTTGTGTTGCCCATATACTCACTGGAGCATGGTCAAACTCCTAGTGGGCATCCCCTTAAAGAAAACTGATTCCTTCACCACTGACAACTCACCAGAAGCCATCAGTTGTGGAGAGCTAGACTTCAGCATCCTTATCACAATTTTTAAGAGTTCTCTTCGATGGCATCCTTATCACAATTTTTAAGAGTTCCCTTCGATGGCTTTTTGTCTAGATTGTTACTTTATTGGGGATAGGGTGGGGTAGGGATAGGAGTTGTCTATGTCCCTCTTCCTCAACTGTGAGTCTTGCAGTCTTTGATACCACTGCAAGAAGAGCTTGCCCTTTACAATCAGTGGAAGCATGGATTATGGACTTCCACATGGTTTCTGGAGACAGCACAGATCACAGACATCCAATGGCCTCTGGTATCAGCACGTTCCATGAACCTCAGCTTGGTCTCTGGTGGCAGTATAGACCACAGACATCAACATGGCCCTCTGCTGCAGCACAGTCCCCAGATACCATCATGGCTCTCAGCAGCAGCACAGGCCAAGGACATCAACATGGCCTTAGTCGGCTGCATAGGCCACTCATATCAACATGCCCTCCTACAGCCGCATGGCCCACAAATGTCAATATGGCTCCAGGTGGCAGCAAAACCATGGACATCCACGTGGAAAAAAGAAAGAGAAAGAAAGAAAGAAAAAGAGAGAGAGAGGGGAGGGGGAAGGAAGGAAGGAAGGAAGGAAGGAAGGAAGGAAGGGAGGGAGGAAGAAAGAATGAAACATTTTCATTTTTTGAAACATCTAGCTGTATACACTGGCCTTGAACTTATTGTGTTTCTTTCTTACCTTCCTGATACTGGGATCTAATTTCTCTAATCTCTTTTTGATGTAAGTTATGTAATTTAGCCTCTTTAATTTTTAAACATCTGTGGGCTTTCCAGAGATGTTGTGATTATTGATCATTAGTTTGATTTTATTGTGATTAGAGTACTTATTTTTTTGTCTGACTGGAATCTTTTCAAAGTTAGGGAGATTTACTCCATGTCCCAGAATATGGCCTATCTTGGTAAATGTGTCCATACATTTGAACAGCACGTTTACGCTGCTGTTGTAGAACAGAGTGTTCTATAACTGTCATTTGGGTCAACTTGCTTCATAACGTTATTCAAGACTTCCAGACACTTGCTGTAATTCTGCCCACTTGTTTCATCAGTTATTGAGATGTAGAAATCTTCAGCTATAATTGCGAGTTTCTCTGTGCTTGTAGTTCCAACATCATTTGCTTTATCTATTTTGTAGTTCTTTCATGAGTTTTATAAACATCTAGAATCGCTAGGGCCTCTTGAATTCAGGATTTTATTGCTATGGAACAATCCTGCTTTTGTCTCTGCTGGTATTCTACTTTCAGAAGTCTTTTTTTAAAATATAAATATAGACTCCTTTTATTAGTAGAATGGATATCTATCTCCCTCCTTTTATTTTTAGACCATTCAGGTATAATATCAGCATGGGATCTTATGAGTGGCATATATCTGAATATTTATTTTATTTATTTATTTTGTCTCCTTGACAATCTTCACCTGTATACCTATAATTGGAATGCTTAGACTATTTTCATTTATGTGATAAGACTTGCTTGGCGCCAGAACGTGGGGCAGGAATTTCCACTTAAAACCTGAGAAAGCGTAAAAAGAAGATTGTAAAACAAAGCTAAAACAGCTTCCTAGTTGTCTCTCTCAAGTTAGCCGCAGCCTGCGGGTTTGAGCTACTGTATGGCGGGTTCCTGGCGTGCGTGTTTGACCTGCAGTATGGCGGGAATGAGGCGTCTGCAAGTGGCACATTAAACTGCGTGGTGGATTTGCCTTTGCTAGTACAAAACAAAAAGAGGTTTCTGGGCTAAACACTGCTTTGATAGAAGCATAGACCCACGAAGGCTCCCAGAGCTGACAGTAAAGGTATCACCGCCATGTTGGGAAGCTGAGGTGGGCGGAGCCAGCAGCCACAGCACCGTTTCAGTCTTAGAAATGCTGCAGTTTAAAGTAACAGGTTCACAATAAGACAGATTCAGATGGAACAAGACTTTAAATGCTTTAAAATGTGTGTAAAAATGTACATAGGCTTCAAAGAGAGATAAAAAGGAATATATACAGTTATATAAAGAAATAGTTTTGAAAAATGAAGTCTTTAAAGAGACAGTAAAGGTAGTATAAAATATAAGCCACGTAAAGATGGATATCACACAGAGAATCTGCATTGTGTTGTCTTTGGGATTCTTAACTGCAGAGAGATATTTGATTGTAAAGGAAGCTGAGTTAAACCAATATGTATATTTTAAAGATACCTTGACTTCAAAATTTGGATGTAAAGATATGTTGCTTTGGAAAGGAAGCTCTGATTTTGTTTCCACAGAAAGCCAGAGGCTATGGATTTGTTCCAGATTAAGATACATCAGGTTTGACCAGCCAAGACCACCTGAAAGGTCTCCGATGACACCATGGCTCAGATGATCCAACATCCAGAACTGCTTCAAGGCAACTGGCTCAGATGATACACTCTCACGGACTACTCCATAATTCTAAAATTTTCTTTGTGTCCCCATAAGATACAGCGCCCCCCTCCAGCAGGAAGCAGTAAGAGAAGCTACACCCAAATTCCCAAATTATATGTAATTTACTTTTTTAAGTTAAAACTTCCTTTTTTTAAAAAAAAAAAAGGGGGGGGGGAAGTGCTGTGGGATGTTCTGTATGGCAAATGTGTTGCTAATAAAACACTGATTGGCCAGTGGCTAGGCAGGAAGTATAGGCGGGACTAACAGAGAGGAGAAAAAGAGCAGGAAGGTGGAAGGAGACACTGCCAGACGCTGCCAGCCACCGCCAGGACAAGCAGCATGTAAAGATGCCGGTAAGCCACGAGCCATGTGGCAAGAAACAGAATTATAGAAATGAATTAATTTAAGATATAAGAACAGTTAGCAAAAAGCCGGGCGTTGGTGGCGCACGCCTTTAATCCCAGCACTCGGGAGGCAGAGGCAGGCGGATCTCTGTGAGTTCGAGGCCAGCCTGGGCTACCAAGTGAGCTCCAGGAAAGGCGCAAAGCTACACAGAGAAACCCTGTCTCGAAAAACCAAAAAAAAAAAAAAAAGGTTAGCAAGAAGCCTGCCATGGCCATACAGTTTATAACAATGTAAGTCTCTGTGTTTACTTGGTTGGGTCTGAGCGGCTGTGGGACTGGCAGGTGAAAGAGATTTATCCTGACTGTGGGCCAGGCAGGAAAACTCAAGCTACACTTGCTGATCTGTGTGTGTAGAGGGGGAGATGCTGGGTACTTAACCTAGGGCCTTGAATGTGCTAGGCAAGGGCTCTACAACAGCACTGATACTGTTGGGTTTAAATCTGCCATCTTGCTATCAGTATTCAATCGGAGACATTGTATATCTTCTCTTCTCTTCTCTTTTCACCTTCATTTAGACTGACTGTCTCCTGCAGTTCTCTGTAGCTCCTGCAAATATTCTTAGTCCAATATGGTGGCATACACCTTTAATCCTCACACTCTGGAGAGAGACAGACAGATCTCTAAGTTTGAGGTCAGCATAGTCTACATAGTGAGATTTTGTCACAAAACCAAACCAAAACAATACAAGAAACAAATAAACAAAACAGAAAGTAAAGCAAAAAATTTTTATGAGCAATAAATTTATTGTGCTGTTTATGTAGCTGCTTTATCATAGTCTAACTTCAAGTAATATTCCACTTTATATAGTATTAGAACCTGGAAACCACACACTTCCACTTTTGTATGAGTGTTGCCATATATTCCTACTTCTAAACATAAACTCTACAACAAATATTTATTACCTTCATTTCACGCAGTAAGCTTTTTTGTGTTTCTCTTTAAAAGATTTATTTTATTTTTTTTATTTATTCAAAAATAAAGTTTTCTATCTGCTGTGTGTATCTCCGTGTGTCTGTGTAGGGTATGTGCATGTGAGTGCAGGTTTCCATGGGCCAACAGAGGGAGCCAGTTTCCCTGAATCAGCAGTTACAAGAGGTTGTGAGCCCCTGGATATGGATACTGAGACCCGAACTGGAATCCTCAGCAAGGTCAGTAAGCACTCTTCACCACTGTGCCATCTCACCAGCCACCCCCCCCCCAGTTACCTTTCAAGGATATTTAAACACTAAAGAGTTTCTTATATCACACACACAGTCACTATTTCTGAATTTCCATTCCTTCCTGTAAGTCATTATTTCTATCTAGAGTTATTTTCTTTCTGTGAGAAGAATGTCTTTTAAGAATTTTTCTACATTTTTAGTTTTTAAAAAGTTTCTACATTTAAAACTTTTAGATAATGCATATTTTGTAAATACAAAAACACATAAAATAGTTATATGGTAACTTATACAATTCATATATTATTTTATAAGTGTATATTTATAAGTCTTCATGCCCTTGATTCAATCCTGGAAATTAGTGTTATCTTAACAAAATATACAGCTGGGAGTGACAGTGTGCGACTATAATATCAGCATTTGGGAGCCTTAGGCAGGAAGATGGCAAGTTGTAGCCCAACTTGGGCTACATGGTAAAACCCTGTATCCAAATTAAATAAATAACTCTGTGTGTGTGTGTGTGTGTGTGTGTGTGAGAGAGAGAGAGAGAGAGAGAGAGAGAGAGAGAGAGAGAGAGAGAGAGAGAGAGAGAGAACGCAAAGGGGCCAAACTCATCCTTTTATTAGATACTAATCTGTGATAGCTTATCACCCCTCCCATCCCACTCTGAGTGACAACATCAGTGTTCCATCCATAAGGGGATCACCTAATCATTCACTGAGGGTCCCATCCCTCCACACTGATGCATCAGGGTTAAGTTTTTAGTGCATTAACTTTGACAGGCACATTGAAAATATAGCATGACTAGAGAAAGGCATTAGCCAAATATCAGGGATGCCAAGGTCAGCAAAACTAGAGCTTCCCTTGTGTCCTCAGGAATAGGTGTGGCCAATACCCAAGCTTTAATTCATATTTGTCTTGCTGAAGGAATTGGAGAGTTTAAAAATAAGCAGTAGTAGAAAGGTACATGTAGATGAGTTATTACTTGCCATCATTGGCTGTTACTGTGTATCAGGCACTTCACTACGTGTTACATACTCATTCAGTTAATATGATGGGCTTTATGGTCTATGGGATGCAGGTGAAGAAACTAAAGCTTGTAGAAGTTAAATAACTTTCCCAAGCCCTCACAAGTAGTAAAGTTATTTATATCATGCATGCAGGTGTGCATGTGTGTGCGCACATGTGCATGCTCCTGTGTGTGTGTGTGTGTGTGTGTGTGTGTGTGTGTGTCCCCATACTTCAGGGAAGGGAAAAATCTTGTAAAGTTACTTATGCAGACTGAATCTGAGAAAATAGGGATGAACTGATGTTCTATTTTTGCACTTTCTAGTTTCACAGTACGGAACTAAGACCAGTCTTATCAATGATGGGAGAGTTGCCTTTTTATCTTTGTTTGTTCTGTTCTCAGACAGGAGAATCTCTTTCTCTGAGGCATAAAATGCACCTTGGAGATTTAACACATGACAAAAGGAACCATATTTTATTACTCTCATTTCCAGACAACCCCTGGAGCACTGTGATTTGTCCATCTTTGATCAAAGTTCCTTCCCCAAAAGGCTGATTTTATAAAATTTCCTGAACTGTGTTCAATGGCATCACATTAACATGACATGAATGAGGAGCAAGGGGTGGGCTGGGCACAAAAGCCTGACCTCTTAGGAGTTGCTGTTTTGATATGTTGTCAGTACTGGCTCAATGGCATAGAGAGAAGGCTTGTAGAAGATTATGTGGGAAAGGTTTGTGTGGGTAGAGAACTGACTGCCTGTTACATTTATAATTGTATGTGGCATTTTGGCTCTGTAATTAAATTCAAAACAAGTCACATGTAGAAATTCATTAACTTTAAATGTTATTACAAAAGTGTAAGAAAAATCAATGAATAACACGAGCTTACAGATTTATGAATATGATTTGAAGAAAGATTGTCATTCATTCAAACCAGCAGGGTTTATGGCTCCAAAACAAAACCCAGTAACAAACTCTGAGTCTAGCTCAGACGAGGGCCCTAGGATCTGTGTGACAGAACTCTGTCACACAGGAAATAATTGCAATAAGCCCTCGTAAGCAGAAAACTCAAGATTTTAAGTTTAAGGATAAGTAATGGACATAGTCAGGTTTTCATTTACTTTCTATGTGGTTAAAGTTGCATTGCAGAGAATAACAGATAATACTAAAAATGGGATTTTTCTCAGTCCTTTTGGAAGTATCTTAGGAATAAAGAAGAAATATGTTCAAATTGGCATCAGAATCAGGGAAATCAATTGTGTGGTTACAGAGGGTCCAGCCTTCTGTAAGCCAAAGAGAAGCAGAGAGAGATGCAGAGTTGGCAAGGAAAACCACACAGACTTCCTTTCTGAGGGATAAAAGCCTCTCTTCTTTTTATAGTTCTTTCTGTTGCTTGTTCTACTATATTCTTTTTCTGTTCTGTTCTTCTGCCCTGATGTTTCCCTTCTGGGTCTTTTCTGATGATTTTCTTCTCACTACTTCCTGATATCTTCCCTTTCTTCCTTATTTTTTTCTCTTACATCTTATATACCCCAGCAGAGTCTTTCAAGAAACATAAAAATTACAATGTGGTTACATTCTATTTTTTAAGTGAATGGTTACAATGAATGCAAGTGAAAAACAATATGTTTTCTATTTCCCGTACATTACATTTCACTCATTACGGGTGAAAAACAAATTATTCCCAAGAACGCACATACAGTTAAACATTTATCTTTTAGGCTTCTCATAGATTAGGAGCCTTCCAGCCATAACCATTTTCATAGGCAGTAGTTTTTATAATTGCCAGAAAAACAGGCTACTAGTTTCACTGTTCATATTTTAGAGTCCTGTCCAATTATCTTAACTAACCATTCAATTCTTTTGTTTTTCTTTTATATTAAGATGTGATGCCATGCAGTGGTGGTGCACGCCTTTAATCCCAGCACTCAGGAGGCAGAGGCAGGAGATCTCTGTGAGTTCAAGGCCAGCCTGGGCTACAGAGTGAGTTCCAGGAAAGCCTCCAAAGCTACACAGAGAAACCCTGTCTCAAACTCTTAAAAACAACAACAACAACAACAATAACAAAAAGATGTAACTGCAAGTTTTCCTGTGTCCCGCAGCTGCTCGGTCCCAAATAAATACACAGAGGCTTATTATTAATAACAAACTGTTTGGTCTATGGCTTAGGCTTATTGCTAGCTAACTATTGCACTTAAATTAACCCATTTATATTAATCTATATTTCACCACATGGCTGTTGCATTACTGGTCTGCTGGCATCTTATTTCTTAGGCAGCTGGATGGCATCTGTCCTGACTCTACCCTCTTCTCCCTGTATCTTTCTTGGATTTCCCACCTGGCTCTTATCCTGCCTTACCATAGGCCAAAACAGCCTCTTTATCAACCAATGAGAGCAACACATATTCACAGCATACAGAAAGACCATCCCACAACACTTCCCCTTTTCTCTCTAACCAAAAAAGGTTTTAACTTTAACATAGTAAAACTATATATAACAAAACAGTTATCAATCAAGAATTATAATTATGATATCTAGTCTATTTGTATTTGGCAAAATTAAAGAAAATACTCTTTATCCTATATTTATAGTCTAAAGTTTTATATCTACTTTATCTTATATCATAACCAAGGAAAACTATACTTATAATTATCTAGTCTTCAACTCCATCAAAGACCATAGAAGGATATAATATTACCTGAGTAAACAGGAAGTGCATTGCAAGCAAGTTCCACAATTCTAGAAATGATAGAGACATCTAACTGTCCGGACAGTCACCCAAATTTCCTCTATAAAGTTGGGAAAAGTCTTCAGACTTTTCTGTGAAGCAGGTATTCTAAAGGGCTGTTCTACCTTGTCTTGGCAAAGTTTGGCAGTCACTTTCTTTTGTGTTCTGCTTGTCCAATTTGAACAGCATACTGTCAGAAGTTGAGGCGAGAGCACTTTCATGCCCAGTGGCTTGCCACAAAGAAAGTAAACTCCATGTGGAAGTTCTTCAGTGCCCATCATCTTCTCTGAAGTAGATTTGTGCTACCAGGAGCAGACATGTCTCATTGCCATTTTAAAAAAAAGAACCTGCTATTAAAACATCTTAAATGCCATATTCTGTAGATCTCTGAAGTGTCTGAAGATGATCTGTCTATCTAAAATATATCTCTGTTTGACTTTGAAAACATACCTGATATGACTATAAGTTCAATTGTAATAGGTGACTAATTACTAACCTGTATCTCTTTATTATCTTAAATAGTTGATAATAATAACTTCAAGGACTAGAAATTTGCATTACATTGTTAAATGAGCTGTATAGGTGCAACACCTTGAACAAGATTAGAAATGTATGTACAGTATGTTCTAACAAAAATAATCTTAATTTTGCATCAATATACAAAAATCCATATCAATGTAAAATATTTAAGACTATTAGTTGCTTTTTTGGTTTAAAAGTAGATTCAATAATCTACCCTTATCCTATTATATCTATATCCCCCTTTTTTCTTTTCAAAATAAGAACTCTGAATCTAATCTCCTTTGTTTGATTTTTTTCCTGTAACCAACCACCCTAAATGATGACAAATTTTCATAACCCATTAAAAACCCAAAAATCACCCACTGTACTTCTTGGGAACGTGGGCATCATGGTCTTAAATTTATTTCCTGTTGTCTGGGGGAGACTGCATCTTTACAGGATCCTGAAAAGAAAAATTTGGATTACTTGTCAAGTCCTGGGAGAGGTAGCTGTATCATTTGTTGTCCAATCTCTGCATAATGGGAAAGTGCAGGGCTTGTCTCAAGTCCTGGTTAGAGTAGTCTGTAAGGCTGGACCATCTCAGCTAGCCACTGTGAAATTGTCCTGAGCAGTTTGTAATCCAAAGCTGATCTTTAGGTGGTGTTTGCCAGCTTAGTGGCATTATCATAGTGCAGATGAAATTGTCATTGTGGGGCCCCGTCCTCCTTTTTGAGAACTCAAAGGTCGCTGTTAAGCATGGTCATGGTTCATTGCCGGAAATTTAAACATTTTAAATGTAATATGCAGTAGATCTCAAAGAGGTTAAAGGATCAATATTTGTTATGTACATCCAGACTACAAAAACTTAATTCCTAGTTACTTGATAAACACTCAAACCCAAAATCATCTACAGGAACCTAGATGAAGCCTTTTTCTAGAATTAGTTAGTACTCTATATGACCATTAATATCATGACAAAAAGTTTATATATATATATATATATATATATATATATATATATGGAGAGAGAGAGAATATTTATACCTTAAGAAAAATTTTAAAAAGCCAAAATAAAACCAAAGCATTATGAGGTTAGTAGCAATAGAATAGTCCCTTAATCTTGGTTTTTCTTCTGTCTCATATCAGATGGCTCTTCTGACATAAGACAGAGATTTTGGATTTTTTTTTTTAACAAGCATGCTTGGATTTAGAGAAGGAGAGAACCATGCTCCAATTCCAAAGCTGGCTTGAATTTTTAATTGAACTAAGACTACAAAAAGACCATTTGCATTATATGTCTGTAGAGAACAGCAGAAACAAACATTTAGGAAGACTTATGAAATTTTATATGTGATAGACCAATAGGCCAATTTACTCTTTTTCTTGGGACATTTTTCTCTGAATGATTTGTCCTTTTTCTTCAGATGTCTCATTTGTCCAGTGTTCTTCAGATTCCTTAACCTTCATTCTCCTGAAAGACAAAAACAAAAACCCTTCCCTAACCCTAACTTTGGAGAGTTTCCTTTTTGGCATGTTATATCTGAACAAATGAAAATATTTGTTAGTCTTATAAGTTAGTTTAGATTGAATGGTCGTGCTGTTTGATGAATTTTCACCTCTTCTAATCAAGAGATCTCTCTTGTTCTGCTTTCTTCTGAAATTTTTGTTTTATTTTCTAAAACTGTTCTATCATCCAGAGCAGTATGGTTTTTACAATAGCCATTAGGTTCTTTAATTGCTGTGGGAAGGAGTTTCCTCTACGATGACAGGAAACAACTGAACTGAATTTGACATGGGGGCCTGCAAGAGGCCCCTCAAGTCATTTCCCAATGGCAAAGGGTTACCTTGCCTGTCCCTTGTTGATCTACATTAATTGGACCAATGCCTGCTCTTACCATACCTTTTGCATAATGCAGAAGGGAGGGACATTCTGTTTGGATTATGCTTAGAAAAAACTTTTTTTCTAGGAATACCCTATTTATAATCCCTTTTTAGGTGACCTTATTTACTGCAATTGAAACACCTGACATTTTGATTTTTCTTCAAACCTCTGGAAATCACCTCTCCTATCCAAGCATCATCATGGTTATGAGATTAAATATTGATTGTATCTCAGATTCATTTCTCCAAGGGTGCTGATCTTGCCTTTAACAGCCTAATTACCCTTTTGTATTGTGCATTAGCATTTTCAAAAGTCAGAGATTCAATTATTATTTGTCTAGCTTCTGAATTTGGTATCATTCTATTTGCTGCTAAAGTCAATCTTTGTAAGAAATCAGTGAAGGTTTCTTTTGGGCCCTGAATAACTTTAGTAAATAACTCAATTTTCCTTCCTATTACTTCAATTCTGTCCCAAGCATTCAAAGCTGCTTCATGGAATAAAGTCAGGGTGTGGTCATCATACACAGATTGTCTTTGTACATTAATATAATCTCCTCCAAGAAGTTGGTCTTGGGAGATTTCCACAAGTCTAGCCCTACTTCGTTGTTCAATGGTCTTAGTCTCATCTTTCTACCAGATCCTCCATTGTAATTGGGAACCAGTCACTAAGACTGCTGTAACCAAATCTCTCCAGTTTTGAAGGATAATTCTATTATAAGTTGACCATGAGTTTAACATCTGCTTCACAAAAGATGAATGCATGCCATATGAGACTATTGCTTCCTTGAATCTCCCTAAATATAACATTTCCACAGGAGTCAAATCAGCTTTTATACAGCCCTGGGGATATCTATCACTTGGCAGTTCCTGTAAGGTTACTGGATAAATTAAAATTGGTTGTTTGAAAACCTTAGGCTGTTCCTCTTTAACCTTATAATGCAATGCTGAAATTGGTTCTCCTTTAAATTCCTCTATCAGGGTCTGAATATCTCTATGATCTGTCTTAATAGGTTTTTCTAAAACTTGTATCTTAGCACTCATATTAGCCAACATTTTAGTGATAAAACTGATAATGTTTATAATTGACATTACATAAATCCCATCTAAATTAGTTATCCTCTCACTTAATTGTTCCATTTTCAAACCATTTAGTGTATTAGAGAACTAACTCTTTCCATTGTAATAGTGTTTCCCATTTTTTAATGTGGGAAAAAACCTTTCTCTTTTAAGTAATCTCTCCCTTTAAGAATTCCCAATTGTCTCACCAAATCTACCAATGATGACAGTTCAGATGACGATGAAATGTGAAGTTGACTGCTGCTGCATAGAATGATAGAAGCCTGAGCTTGTTTCAAGGCAGCTACCTAGTTTGGCAGCAGCCTGAGGAGGGGTTCCAGGGAAAACCCACAACCCACCAGGAAGAAAGAAGCCAAAGAGCCAGCTGTCTGCACAGGGGAGCATGCAAAAGTGACTAGCTCCTGTGGCGTTTGGAGCCCAAACACCTATGGGGTTTGTTGCAGAGGGACTATAATAGGAAAATCCAAGACCTGCTCAGAGGGCTTGGGGAAAAGAAAGGAAAACCCAGCTGGTGGGGTGATGACTCTAGCTGCATGCAGCTCTGGCCTGTGCCAGTGGCTGCAAAGACACAAGCAAGCAGTTTTCTCATAAATCCATGCCCCACACTGGGTGTCAGATGTAGCATGAATTCTAATTGGTCTTAATAAAAATCCAGAGTCAGATATTGAGGTAAATGCTGGAAGATCAAAGAAGTAAAGAAACCAGCCACTAGAGAGACTTCTAACCTCTTGAACCCTTAGAGTGAAGAGAGGGCTGAACTCCTGTCTCCTCCTACCTTATATTACTGTCTCTACCTCCCTAGTGCTGGGATTAAAGGTGTGAGCTTACACTACCTGGCTCTGTCTCTCTTTTAGACTGGATCAGCCTCATGTAGCCCAGGGTGGTCTTGAACTCCTGATCTTTCTGATTCCTCCACCCAAGTGCTGTGATTAAAGGTATATACCACCACTGCTTGGCCTCTTTGGTTAACTAGTGGCTAATTCCACACTCTGATCTCCAGGCAAGCATTATTTGTTAGAGCACAGACAAAATATCACCACAGCACAGCAGTAGCAAGGAGATATTCTGGAGCCAAAGCCCTTGGGGCCTTCTCTATCCTAGATTCACCCATCAGTGCCTTGCATTCTGGTGGGCCAAACTCCTGAAGCCCCAGTGCTGCCTGCTGCTCCTCTGATGTGGCCACTGGCATGTGGTGACAATTGTTTGAGGCTCACTAAACATTTTATTTTATTTTTTGGTTATAAAGGGCTCTCGTGCCAGGCACACACCTTTAATCCCAGCACTTGGAAGGTGGAGGCAGGCGGATGTCTGTGAGTTCAAGGCCAGCCTGGGCTACAGAGCGAGTTCCAGGACAGCCAGGGCTACATAGGGAAACCCTGTCCCCCTAAACAAACAAACAAACAAACAAAACATGCTCTCATATACTGCATTGGTTGTTTTTTACCTTTTCTGTGGCAAAAGACCCGAGAAAAGCGACAGAAGAGGTTATTTTGGCTCACAGCTCAGGGGCACAGTCTCTCACAGTGGGAGACTCGTGCCGCAGGAGCAGGAGTCATATTGTGTCTGTGACGAGGACAGAGAGATGAACGCTGCTGCTCAGATTAAAACAAAAGGAAGGAAGTTCCATGGAACCTTTCACGTTGAAAATTTTCTGAAATGACATGCAGCAATTGCCAAGGTGTTTTAAGACCTGCCTCGTTAGGAGGGATATAAACTGATACAGGGTTTTGCAAAGGGACTCATTCAGATCTGTAAGAGTCTGAATTATTTCAACCCAGTATTCTCAATTCTAAAAACCTATCACAAGGGGATAATGATAAATAGAATTATACTCTTGGACATGGCTATTACAATATTAATTATAACAGAAAAAACTGGGCAATGGTAATATAATAATTCAAACAAGAACTGTTAGGTGATTTTGTTTTTAAAATAGTAGGATAATGTATACTATCCTTATAATATAATATGAAATGCAAGTAAAGGTATAATAATTACATAAACTGCACATACTACCAAAGAAAACATACTTAAGGCTGAAAGACTTGAAGAAATAATCCAAATTGCTATAAATAACTAAATTTGAGTGGTATAGAGGATTTTGTCTTCTGCTTATTCATTTCAACATTTTGAGCAAGTGTAATTGTTCAAGTAAGAAAAAAACCATAGGAATTGATCACCAATATACAGGTGTATCCGTAACTATAGGAAAGCAAATCATATTTTCTGTGAGTTTATGGTTTCTAAAACCTGTTTACCCAAGTTCTCACTTAGAAAAAGACACTATGCATTTATATAAATTCCATGGCATTCTTACAGTTCTGAAAGCACATTACAGCTGCTTCAGTGTTGTGGATTTTAGATATTTTCCTGTGTTTTCTTGTTCCCACTGCAGAGTTAGAAGACTTGCAGGCAAGGCTGGCAGCAAGTGGGCCGCCCAGGCACCGCTGGTGGGCTTACAGAACGGAAGTGACACGGTGGGAAACACAATATTTATATAAAAACATGCACATGCACATATATAAGAACTTTTTTATTGGAGACAAGATCCCATTGTGCAGACCTGGCTAGTCTAGAACTTACTATGGAGACCAGGCTGCTCTTGAACTCAGAAATCTACCTGCTTCTGCCTCTGAGTGACAGAACTAAAGGTATAAGGCATCACACTGTAGCATGAATCTTAAAAGTTCTTATTAATAAAAACAAACCCAAGGCCAGTTATTGGAGTGAATGCTGGAAGATCAGAGAAGCAGAACAAGCCACAGCCACCTCACTTCGCCAATTCCTCAGCTGATCCTGTTTCCTCAGACTGGAAGGCTCTGAGTCCTCATCCAAATAGATCTAAGCTGAACTGCTGCTAAGAGCCTGAAAGCTTAACCAGGCTCTACTTCCTGGTCCCCATGCCTTATATACCTTTCTGCTTCCTGCCATCACTTCCTGGGATTAAAGGCATGTGTCACCATGCCTGGCTGTTCCCAGTGTGGCTTTGAACTCACAGAGACCCAGACAGATCTCTGCCTTCAGAATGCTAGGATTAAAGGTGTGTGTGTGTGTGTGTGTGCCACCATTTTCTGGCCTCTATATCTAGTGGCTGTTCTGTTCTCTGACCCCAGATAAGTTTATTAGGGTGCACAATATATTGGGGAACACAATATCACCACATCACATCAGGCAGAACTTTACTGCTAATTTTAAAAAAATCTTGAAATAACCCAAATATTCTTCAGGTGTATACAAACAAACTCTAGTATTTTCATACAGTGGAACACTCTTCAGCAATCAAAAGGAATTAACTGCTGATATATGCATCGACACTGACAGACTCAAATGTTTATACTAAGTGAAAACCATTGCCCTCAAAAGGCGTGAGCTGTGCAACTCTTTCTACAGTTTTCCAGAAAGTGCAGGATAATTGTGACAAGATAGACTTGTGGCCACCAGGGGACAAGAAGGAAAAGAAAAGACAATCGCTGGGCTGGGGAGATGGTCAGTGGATAAAGCGCATTTGTTCAAGCAAGAGGATTGAATTCATATTTTCGGTACCCATGTAAAAGCCCAGGCATGGCCATGTGTGTCTGTAATCTCTGAACTGGGGGGACAGAGTGGACACAAGCAAATCCTGGGAGAAAGATGGCCATTCAGTCCAGCCAAAACGGCAAGTTCCAGGATCAGTGAGAAACCCTGTCTCAAAATAACAAGATGGAAAGCTGTAGAGGAAGAAAATAGACATTAACATCAGTTCTGGGTGTGTGCATCTTCATGCATATACCACTAGCACACACATGCAGGCACACACACTCATGGGAGAGTTTGGGGAGTGAAAAAATGTACTGAGTCTTATTTCTGGTAGAAGTTTTACATGGATATGCTTTGGCAAAAACATAACTCTGCACCATAAGGGTTGCACTTACTTAATTATCTGTGAGAAGATTAGATGGGGCTTATAAGATGGCTCAAGAGGTAAAGGGGGAGTTGGAGGCAGGCGCTCGCTGAGGCAAGAGGAGGGCTCTCGGCCCGCGGCCTGACAGGGACTTAGCCCGCAGAGACGGGCCCGCGCGCGCGACCCCACACCCACCCACTCGTCCACCTACCCACTCCCCGCGCCGCCTCCTCCCACCCTGAGCAGAGCCACCGAGGATGATAAACACCCAGGACAGTAGTATTTTGCCTTTGAGTAACTGTCCCCAGCTCCAGTGCTGCAGGCACATTGTTCCAGGGCCTCTGTGGTGCTCCTGATGCCCCTCACCCACTGTCGAAGATCCCCGGTGGGCGAGGGGGCGGCAGGGATCCTTCTCTCTCAGCTCTAATATATAAGGACGAGAAGCTCACTGTGACCCGGGACCTCCCCGTGAACGATGGGAAGCCTCACATCGTCCATTTCCAGTATGAGGTCACCGAGGTGAAAGTTTCTTCCTGGGACGCAGTCCTGTCCAGCCAGAGCCTGTTTATAGAAATCCCAGATGGATTACTAGCTGATGGGAGCAAAGAAGGATTATTAGCACTACTAGAGCTTGCTGAGGAGAAGATGAAAGTGAACTACGTCTTCATCTGCTTCAGGAAGGGCCGGGAAGACAGAGCTCCACTCCTGAAGACATTCAGCTTCTTGGGCTTTGAGATTGTGCGTCCAGGTCATCCCTGTGTCCCCTCTCGGCCAGATGTGATGTTCATGGTTTACCCCCTGGACCAGAACTTGTCTGATGAGGACTAATGGTCATAGAGGATGCTTTGCCCAAGAGCCACAGTGGGGCAAGAGGGGAAGTTAGGCAGCCCCGGGACAGATGAGAGTGTTTCTGGCTGTCTAGGGAAGGACATTGAGGGCTCAGGTTGAGGGTTGCCCGTTGTGTTCTCGGAGTTGAAATCGCTGAAATTGTTTTCCATAAAGAACAGTATAAGCATATTATTCACATGTATCACCAATAGTAAATGAAGATGTTTATGAACTGGCATTAGAAGCTTTTTAAACTGCTCTATGGTGTGCTCCATCTAGCCTAGGGGAGGAAATTGCCTGGAGGGGGAGAGACTGCTTGGTCCAGGGGCAGGGGCTGGTGGGCAGCACTGTTAGGCTAGGGTTTCCTTGCAGTTGGGCTTTCTTTTTTTGGTTTTTAAAACTTGGGTATTTTCTTTCTTTGCTTCCTGTCACCCAGGGGCTCCTGAGTACAGGCTTTTTAGCTCCTGGGCAGTGTCCTTGGGTTGTTTTCGACGCTCCACCTTGGGCTTCTTGGCATTTTGTGTCTGGCCTGGTATAAGCAGGTCTGACCTCGCTTTCTTTACAGCTTGGTGTTATTCTGGCATTTGGTTAAGCTGGCTTAATCTGTTTAATGTTACCAGTGCATTTTAAATAGGGGCATTGAAATTCACCCCCCACCACCAGGGCTTTTTTGGGGGTGCCTGGGCCTTAAGAAACTAGCCAAACTACATCCCAAGTTACCATCGGAGTTCTTGCTTCCGTGGCCCAGGCCCCAAGATCTCTTTTCTAGCAAGAGCTGAGAGGAAGCCTAGCAAACTCAGGGCTTGGGATTTGTGGGGAAATCTGTTCTTAGGGACTGGACGCCTCTGGCTGGCCAAGTATAGTACTGACTGCCTCCCCAACAGGTTCCAAGCAGTGCCTGCTCTACAGGCCCCAGGGTAGGCTGGACTATAGAAGTGGCCTGCCCTCTACTGCTTCACCAAACAGCGTGTTCTAAAGGGAAAAGAAGGTAGAGAGATCTACATTGGGTGTGGGGGTATCAGGGAGGCAAGTGTGTTGTGTTACTGTGTCAATAAACTGATTTAAAGTTAAAAAAAATTAAAAAAAAAAAAAAGAGGTAAAGGGGAATCGCTGCACAAGCCTGACAACTTGAATTTAATCACTGGAACCCAGGTAAAGATGGATGGAGAGGTCAATTTCCACAAAGTTGTCCTCTGGCTTGACTTTAGTTGGGTCATTAGACTGGCCTGGTGCTGTTTTCAACCTCAAGGATTTCTGGCAGAGCATCTATGATCTGATAACAAAATGTATCTTATTAAGGATAGTTTATGTACAGCAGCCAAGTTGAGGAAGTTTTGGTGAGTCATGATCCCTACAAGGGTGATGCTGAAGAACAGTTATATTAGCGGGCTGCACACCTTGGGGGAGAGGGTTGAAGTCATTTCAGTGATGGCTTCCTCCTGTTGTAGCGTATTATTTTAAGATGTGTTACATTTGTTTAGGCTGTGGAACATTTGTTTAATGAGGCAAAGATGTGTTGCATTCCTTTATGTTGCAATTGCTGAACTCTGCGAAGCTGTGTTACTTTGCCTGTCTAAAATGACAAATGGGCTAATAAAGAGCTGAATGGCCAATAGCAAGACAGGAGAAAGGATAGGTGGTGCTGGCAGGCAGAGAGAATAAATAGGAGGAGAAATTTGGGAGGAAAGAAGAAGAGCAAGAGGGATCAAGGAGGAGGACATCAGGGGTCAGCCACTCAGCTACACAGCCAGCCATGGAGTAAGAGTGAAAGTAAGATATATAGAAATAGAGAAAGGAAAAAGCCCAGAGGCAAAAGATAGATGGGATAATTTAAGGTTAAGAAAAGCTGGTAAGAAACAAGCCAAGCTAAGGCCGGGCGTTTATAATTAAGAATAAACCTCTATGTGTGATTTATTTGCCCCCCCCCCCCCAAAGAGCAAAGAGCCAAAAGAGTAGAGTAAGGAGCAAAAACAACCAACCACATCCTCCTTTGAAAGGTCTCTCATGCCCTTGGAGGTACTGGTCCCCTTATCTTAGCATCAAGGTTTGATTTCGAATAAAGGAGGGGGAAAAAAAGGAAAACTAATACTCCATAGAATCACTACTCCAATGCCAGAAGGAGCTGAGAATTTTCCCACATACTACCTCATTGTCATCTCAAAAACAGCTTTTTAAATCAAGACGCTATGATTCCCATTTTACACATATGTAAACTGAGGCTAATTATGATGAGGTAATCCAACAGAAGTGCATTCAGAGACCTCTTTTCTTAACTGGACTCTACCTTATCTAAGCCTACCCAACGGACTCCATGTTCCATGTGCTATGTGGGCTCAGAGCGAAGCCCGAGTCCCCAGCTGGCCCTGGTTGACCTCTATGCTTCTGCCTACAGACCACGTTGGTACTTGAGCAAACAACCCTCATCTTCTGCAGTCCAGGAGCTTTCTGCCTTCATGGATTAGGGTCTTGGCTGGCATGTATGAGGGAAGGTTAAGTAGCTCAAAAGTCTCCGGAGATGGAGGCAGAGATGAGAGGAAGACAGAAGTAGAGACCAAATGAGGACATGGGAAAGGTAAAACCAGTGAGCTATGGTGAGGAGCCACAAGGACAATCTTGCTGCTTTTTCATACACATTGCACTATACATACACATTTTGGGTTGCACATCACTGAAGAGCCAGGTTTTGAGTTTTCAATCAAGCACATAAACAACCTGGCCAGAGATTTCAGAGCTCAACCCTTGTGATCTTAACTTTATTCATAGCTTATGTTCTGAGAAGAATTTGGAGCCAAACAGAAGATAAAGAATGTCGTGGAGTCTTGAGTCAGCCGCTTTCTGTTTACCGTCCAGGTAAGTCTTCTGCTCCACCAGTCTTTAGTGCAACATTGTGAGCAGTCACCTACCCCCAGTGAAGGAGAAGTAGATGACAGAGATAATAAAAAGCTATGTTGAAGCAGAATTTTCACCTGGAGTCTACAGAAAAGGGTATGAGGAATAAGTTTAAATGTTGCTCACTCAAAATCCTCACATCTTCCCACACTTGTGGGAGCATGTTAGAAATATCCACCTTGTACCTTTATAATTTTGTAAGGCCGTATGTCTAGCTTAGCCTGTGGATCATGAAGAGGAACTAAACATGGCTCTTCCAGATCTAACAGTTGCTGCCCTTGGCGTGAGACTGGCATCTTGTGAGAAGATTCCTTCTCTGACAGCCTGGGTCCCTGCTTGACTACAGGAGGGAGGTCCCCACTAAGTCCTGATGGACATGTTGCTTGAAGCTACTGAGATCTGGAGCATGTTTATTTCCAGTACATAATCTGTTCAGACTAACATAATGTCTTTGTGTTTTGTATGACGTTTGCTGATTTTGATGCCTTGGCAGGCTTGGAATGATAATTGATGTCCTTTATTTCTGGTTAAACAGGAAACGTTCTGCCTTTTTAAGGCAATATGATATAGCATGCCTCAAACCAAAAATACAGCACTGTGTTTGAGATGATCTAAAAACAAAGTGTCCAAAGTTCTGTCATAGTCAGAGAACAATTGAATTAATTCTTTTATCTTAAAACAGTTAAGCAAATTAAACTCCCATATGCCTCTATCATAATGTTTCTTTAAAAAAAAATGTACAGGGGCTGGAGAGATGGCTCAGAGGTTAAGAGCACTGGCTGCTCTTCCAGAGGTCCTGAGTTCAGTTCCCAGCAACCACATGGTGGCTCACAACCATCTATAATGAGATCTGGTGCCCCCTTTGGGCATGCAGGAGTATATGCAGTCAGATTATATACTGTATAATTAATTAATTAATTTTAAAAAGTACAGTGAATCTATAAATAAAATTTTACATCAACAGAAACAAGTTAATTGGGCATGGGGGCTCACACCTGTAATCCCAGAACTTGGGAGGGAGGAAAATCTGAAACAAGACTGGGCCACATAAAGAGTTAAGGCCAATCTGGACTATGTAGCCAAACCTTGTCTCAGAAAGCCACGGCTAGGTCTGGTGGAACAGGTCAGCAATTCCAGATATTCTGGAGACCAAAACAAGGTTATTATTAAATTTCAAAGTCTGCCTGGAATACAAAGTGGGTTTGAAGCCAGAGCACACAACTCAGTAAGACCCTGACTCGGACTAAACAGTGAAAAGAAGCTGGGTAGCTGGTGCTGCATAAAGTGTTTGCATATCTTACATGTAGCCCTAGGTTCAATGCCAAGAACCACAAAAAAAAGTTTCAAAATATGCTAATTTTTACCGTTATCTAACTATCATTTATGGTATCATCTGATCTGAGAGCACACACACACGGAAAAACATCACAATAAACTTTGACTTTCACTCTTGCTGGCGTGTACAGCATTTCTTTGAAGTGATTCACCATCCATAAACTATGTTTTTCTAATCTTATATATCCCTAAGTGAAGAGGGACATCTGTTTCTCTTTGACGCTAAGATGTCTGGAAGGGTGACAGGACTCCAGAAGAAAAGTCCTTTAGATGCTTGCTCTGTGATTCCCAGAACCTGGTGACAATCCCCTAACTTGATGTCCATCATTCATTCTACAATATACCTTCAAACCCTCCTGCTTGATCATGTGATAGCCATTATTTCCCTCTAGGCTGTGTAAATGCCACTCTACCACTCTCTTACAATTAATCTTTTATATCCCAGAATAAGTATCTTTATTGCTTAATAGATAGTTTCTTTTTTCTAGATGTTCCTAAATTGTGTGTGTATGTGCAGTGTGTGCATGTGTGTTCACATGTGTGTGCAGGTTGCTCATCCATGTTAATATAGTGCTGCTAATTTTCAGTTATCCCTGTCCATCTGCAGACATGGTTTTTCACTCAGTTTATGACATTGTTTTTATTATCATTTTGATTATCTCTTCTTTTTCAAGTACCCCTGGTTTCTTTATTAGCACTAACCATTCATATGTAGGTGATCTCTCTCTCCCACTACCACTAACTTCTGACTTACTCTCTAGTTCTATTGATTTCTATATTATTTTCCTTTGTGATTTCATTAGCTTTCTCATTATCTATTATGTATAATATAGCTTTGATGTCAGTTATTTATTGATATATCAGTTAAAGACAATGTGTATCCCTTGTTGGGATTCTGATTACACAAGCAAAGAAATGATTCCTAAACTGATTGAGGAAATCTGAGCATGATCTGGGTAGTGAGAATACTAAGGCAGTACTGTTTGTTTTATTAGGGTGGTAATGGATTTACAGCTAAACTTGCAAAAAGAAAAGAAACCGTCTTTATGGCTTAGAGACCATAAAGTATTTTCAGGTAAAATTGTGTTATGTTTTAGGTTTCCTGTAAACTAATCTAATCAAAAAAATAATAAGCTGAGGGAGATAGATTTGAAAATGATTCACAAAATGTTTACAATTATCTTAGCTGAGTAGTGAGTAGATAGTGATTTTTATATTGATCTGTGTATTCTGAGTTTTTTAAAAAGGTCTGATTGTACTGTTTTTGATAGAAATTTAAGGTATGTCACTTCTTTGTTAATTGTATCTTTCCTATAGGTGGGCTTTTTCTGTCCTGTCTGCCAACTCCCAAATAACCACATGGAGACTGTTCATTAATTATGAAAGCTCATCAGATCACTTGGGCTTGTTCCCAACTAGCTCTTATAACTTAAATTAACCCATATTTCTACTAATCTCTGTTCTGCCATGTGGCTTTTATCTCTATCCCATTTGGTGTGTCTGACCAGTTCCGTGTCTATCTAGCTGCTCCACCCTTCTTCTTCCCAGCATTCTTTCTGTCCCCCAAATCCTGCCTAGCTATTGGCCATTTAGCTTTTTATTAAACCAATCACAGTGATGTATTTTCACACAGTGTAAAGGAACATTCCACAACACTGCCCCACTTAAACATTTCTGCCTCTCAATAACCTCCCTTTCCACCTGTCTCCTACTTCAGCTCATTTATTACGTCTTATTTCAGAGAAAGTTTAACATTTTCTCTTTATCCCCCTAAACTAATACACCACCCTTGCAAAGAGCCTCTACCCGCTGGGTTAGTTCTCCCTCTTCCTATGGATTGCTTCTGAAGGCCTGGTTTCCCTCACAAAATACATCAATGTACATGTTTCCCTCACTGTCACCTGGGTTAGATTTTATATTTCTGTCCAAGTGCAGTTAACATAAATTTCAGTTAGCCAGAATCCCAGGATGCAAGAGAAGGATCTAGAAATACTGAGAGCTTCAGGCAGAGGGACCCCTCCTCTGTTATTTCTCCACCATGACTGATGAGGCTACTGGATTGGAAGCCAAAAGCTAATATTCTGCTTCTATTTGGCCAGTTATTCATGTTAAATGCAAGTGTTTTTGCCAAGTCTCCTTGATACTGCTGCCAGCTCCATGGGTCTCAGGGCCCTGCCACTTGACTAGCCTGTTCTCGGAGCTTTCCCAGGGCCGTTCCTTTTAATAAATGCTGATTTGCACCTAGTGAAATGGACCCCAAGTGGGTTCCATGGAAACAACCACTTCTCTGATGGCTTTGTGTCAACTGGCTGTGCTGAACTCAGTTTCCAGAATTCTCTTTCCTGTATGTTTGCAGTTTGAGTCACCCACACAGACACGCTCGTATGAGATTTAAATGGCATAAATGAAGCTCCAGCCACTTCTAAAAGTCACATACACATTGTCAGTCACCCCCCCCCACGCCCGACCCCCTTGGTTTGCCGGATCTCTGTCTTCTGAATTCCTCTTCAGTTTCTTCAGCTCCCAGGGCAGATGTGTTTAGCTCCGTGACTGAGGGCACCAGTTTCTCCTGTAGGATACCTATGCCATCAAGACTTAGTGAAAATGACACAAATTTCAGTTCATTCTTGAAGGTGTCACATTACGCTATATGGGCCAGCTTGCTCTTTCTCTCCTGCTCATTATGTATGTCTTCTTTTTTCCAATGAGTTGTACTAGGAACTTCATACTCTAATACCAAGTGGAATTAATAGCCTTACAGACTTTTAGAGCAGTTTTGTAATTGATGTCAAAACCCTGTAATACAAGATGGGTGGCAGTGGCACATGCTTTTAATCCCAGCACTTGGGAGGCAGAGCCAGACAGATCTCTATGAGTTCAAGGCCAGCCTGGGCTACAGAGCGAGATCCAGGCCAGGCACCAAAACCACATGGAGAAACCCTGTCTCAAAAAACAAAACAAAACAAAACAAAACAAAAACTGTAATGCAATGTTGTATACATAATATATATTATATACTATACATTTTGAAGGGACTCTAGCCAACTAAGCTTGGCAAACATGGCTCTGGCAGGCCTTGTCCTTCTCCCCCATTCCCTCTGCCTTGCTAAAAACCTTTAGGTCACATTCCTAAAGCTAGCCACCAAGGTCTACTCTCTTATTTGGCCATTTCCTCCTCCTGAGGCTGACTACCAAGGTCTAGCTATCAAAAGTACTGAAGTCCAGCAATCAGAAGCCCCCTGTGGCTCACCTACTTAACATGCCCAATTAAAATTAAACACCTCATCTGAACACAGAGTCTCCCCTTTTACCTTTATAAGTCGCCATTTTCCTATGTGTCTCCTCTCTATTCAGAGGCAGTCCTTTGTCCCTCCTCCAGGACAAATACCCCTGCCCCCTCTCCTTTGCCCCTTTTCCCTTATTCCCTTCCCCTTCATCCTCTACTTCCTGTCTTTGTCTCTTATTCTATCCCTCTGGGGCAAATAAATCCCCTTTGTTCTGAGAACCTGGTCTTGGGGTGTCTTGAGCTGACTTCAAGGTCACTACAAATTTCAGTTAGCCAGAATACTAGGATACAAGAGAAGGGATGCAGAAATACAGAAAGCCCCAGACAGAGGAATATACATGGGGTATGTGTAATATATATTATATTATGTTATTATGTTATTATATTGGGAGTATATATCTCAATTGACCTATCACCAATCTATCTAGCCATCTATTTTCTGTCATCTATTTATTTATCACCTATTTAACATCTATTTTATCTATATTCCTTTATATTCTATGTTCCTTATTAAATCTTGATTTAAAAATTCCCAAATGATAATGATTCGCTTTACTTGCTACTGTTTCCTCTCAAAGTTTGAGAATATTAGTGTTTCATAAGATAATTCCATAGTTACCTTGTTTCTCATAGGGGCTTTTCACTTTAATGTCTTTATATTAGTGTTTCATAAGGTGGTTCCAGAGCTACCTTGTTTCTCATAGGAGCTTTTCACTATAATGTCCTTACTTCTTGGCACATGAGTTTATCCCAGTAAACTAGAAATAATGGTTAAACCACAATGCATTTAGGTACTGGATCTATGTAACCATTTTCTCCAGCTGCTTGCTGGGAGAAAAAAGATTGAAACCCAGATCCAATTTTGTCTGTTTGAGAATTATATAAATATGACTCTAGGAACTTTAGTTCCTGGCTTGAAAAAATTCACTAGGAATTTTTGAAAAATAGGTCGCTTGCTCAACTTCCAGACATGACCAAATACCTAACATCTCCTCCCACTGTGCATGACTAGAAAACTAGACAAACATACACTGGATCCCAAATAACACAGGACTTTGATTCCCCAACAACAGACAAATAAGGCGGAGCATGACCATCCCAGCCTTCTACTTACAGTGATAATCTGGACAGAGATGTAGGGAAGGGGTTCTAAGTGTCATATGTCAGTCTGGCTTAGTTGAGAGAGGAGGCATGAGGAGGGTGAGGTAGCCAGAATGTGTGAAGCAGAACATTATGGAAAGAAGGAAGCCATGCAAAAAAAGAGCTCCAAAAAATGTGCATGCTGCTCCTGAATCTTTGACTGAACACAAGCCACACAGAAAAAGAATGCAATTCTGGAAAGCCAAGCAATGAATGAATTCATAGGTTGAAAGCTTCCAAGAGCTTGCACTGGGCTGGGGAATGTTTGAATTCTAACAAGACCTAGTAAAGAACCTGTGTTGCCCTGGTTGCATTCAGCACAGATTGCAAAAATGTCATACCTCCGCAGTGAAATATAAGTTAGCCACAGAATAAGCCTACTTACAGCTTTGTTGTACAAGATTAAATGCAAGCCTTCAAAATGATCTAGCAGACCAGAAGGAAACGTATCTGTATGATGAAACAAAATGAAGAAACGGACAAAATGTAACCACTCACCAATGTAACTAGCACCCCATTTAAAGGTGACTAGTGGGCTGAAGATGTAACTCAGTGGTGGAGTGCTTGTCTAGCTGCTATAGGTTCAGGGGGGCAACGTAAGCATGCAAAGAAGCGGGAAAGCACACCTCCAAATCAGAAGAAAAATCAGATAATGGAAAGAATACCAGATAAGACTTTAAAACAGCTGTTATAAATATGCTCAGGGATTATAGAAAACATAACACAATGAATAAAGAAATAAAATACAGGAAAACCATCAACAAATGCAACAGCTACGCATAAACACACCATCATCTGAAACCATAAATTCAGTAGATGAGCTTTAGAAATAATTAAACAAGAGGGGATAAAATATTCTTAACTTAAATGCATGGCAATAGACTTTATCCAAACCAGAGACAAAGAAGAAAAAGTGCACAGATACTAAATCATCTGTGGAAAAAATTCAGCCTTTCTAGCTTATAGTTAGGGTTTCACCTGAAAAGGAACAGAAAATTTGAATAAATAATAACCCAAACTCCCCAAATTTGATTAAATAAATCATACCCATAAATCTTCATATCCAATAAATTAAACAAGCTTCAAAAATGATAATCATACAAAAAAGATATATAATAATCATGATTAAATATTTTTTCTCAAGGAGGAAAATATTGAAAATAGAAGAAAGATAAGAATGGCAGATGAAACCAGGCGTGGTGGCACATGCCTTTAATCCCAGCACTCTGGGAGGCAGAACCAGGCAGATCTCTGTGAGTTCGAGGCCAGCCTGGATTACCAAGTGAGTTCCAGGAAGGGCACAAAGCTACACAGAGAAACCCTGTCTCGAAAAAACAAAAACAAAAAAGAAAGAAAGAAATTGTCAACCTCGAATTTCATGGTGGGCAAAGAATATTCCTTAAGTTAAAAGGAAAATAAGGGTTGGGTATGGTGGCGCACACCTTTGATACCAACACTCCAGAGGTAAATGGATCTCTGTGAGTTTGAGGCCAACTTTGTCTACATAGTGAGTTCCAGGACAGCCAGGACGATATAGAGAGTGGTTAAGAGCACTGGCTGCTCTTCCAGAGGATCCAGATTTGATTCCAACACCCACATGGTGGCTCACAAACATCTGTGACTCCTGTTCCAAGACATTCCATGCTCTCTTCTGGCCTCCATGGGCACTGTGTGCAAGTAAAATACCCATTCACATTTAAAAAAAACTTTAAAGCAAGTAAGCTGCAGTAAATTAAAGATGTATGTTTTAATGCTAGAGATACCATTTGTAAAAGGAATGACAGAAATGGCCATGGCAATATTAAAACATAATACTTAAAATATCTCAAGCAAAAAAGGAAGGCTGAAGAGAAACAGAAAAAAACAAAAGAGAAAATATTAGATAAACGCTAGTTTGATAGTATTTGAAATTAGTATAAATATAGCTAGGGCTGAGATGTAACTTAGAGTATTTGCTTAGCAAGTACAGAGCCCTAGGTTCAGTCATTTGCACTGTATGGTGGAAAAAGCCTAAACACACACATGTATGTCACACATACACACACACACATTAGACATACAGAGAGACACATAGATGGTATAAACAACTCAATTAAAGGGGAAAACTGGGCTAGTGGGGTAGCCCAGGTGGTAAAAGTGTTTGTTGCCTAACTTCATGACCTGAGATGATCCCCAAGTACCACATGGTGGAAGGAGCCAATTGGCCTGTATAAGTTATCCTCAGACATCCACATGTAGTGCACAGCTGCTCACAGACATACATAAATACAGACACTAAATAAACATGAACAAACACGTGAACAAATGTAATAGAAGATTTAAGGAAGCAGAACTTTCAAGATCAAAAGTAAATAAATATCAAGAAAGCTTAATTAAAAGTAAAAAAAGACAGAGCTCTGCCTTATAAAGGGGAAGTAGCTCCTATCTAAACATATCTTTCCAAGGTAATTATAAAATTTTAGAGGAATAGCGAAGGGCTTTAAAAGTCCTGGAGGATGAGCAAAAGCAGGCAGAAATTTCACAGTGCCATCCTGGGTTGAGCAGAACTGTACTGATGTAGAACTGTTGGCTTGCACGGCCCTTTTCTTAAAGACAGGCAAACTCAGGAAGTCTCCACAGCAGAAGTTCACAATGGCCAGGATACAGTACCAGAACTATGAAGAAAAAGAAAAATGACAGCTGTATACAAAACATAATCAACTGATACAGCTCAAAGAGAATGCAGGCATCCAAACCACCAAACAAAACCTTTAGAGTAACTCTTATAACAATTTTCAAGGACATAAAAGACTATTTTCTTATGACCAAAACCTATAAATAAGTGCCAAATGTCATGGGAAAAGCCTAAATGTAGTGGGAGGGCTGAGTCCTGTGGGGAAGGCAAGCAAGAAGGTTCTGCAGCACAATATCTAAGCAACAGTTAAGCACAACCTTCAACTAATACCAACAATTTAAAATACTGTCTCACCTGACACAGTCATGTCTTCTTCATACAGTTTTTTTAGAGTCTATTTCAGTTTAAGAATCTCCTAACTGTTAAGTTTGCAGATCAACAGACCATGTCGGATAAATTGGATTGTGATTACAGAATTGTCTACTTAACTATTGCTGCTGTTTCATGGTCCAGTTATAGGTGTCTCTCCACTACAGCATGGGATAGTGACCTGAATCCTGAGCTCCGGTTCAGTCCCTACTATGCCTCAAGGTTTGGACTTTAATCCTTGCATACAAGCACGTTAGCAATGACAAAGGAGGGACCCATGAGCTCAGTTAAGGGTTGAGTATTCCTTTTTGCTAATGCAGGAGATGAGCCCCAGGGCCATGCTCAGTGGTCAGGCCAATGCCTAGTGGAACTTGCTCAGCTTCTGTACAGTAGTCTCCAGTCTCAATAGTGAAGATGTTGGTTCAATGTGTGTGTGTGTGGTGTGTGTGTGTGTGTGTGTGTGTGTTTGGAGACAGGGTCCCCATAAGTATCCCAAACTAACCTAGGTTCTACACTTCTACTACCCTGGCCTCCCAAGTGATGCAATTACAGTCATCCACCACCACACCTCATCATGATCAAATCTCTTGTATGTTATAATGAATCTTTTTGTTTGTTTGGTTGGTTTGTTTGGTTGGTTTGGTTGGTTGTTTTTGTTGTTGTTGTTGTTGTTGTTTTGTTTTTTTTTGAAACAGGGTTTCTCTGTGTAGCCCTGGCTATCCTGGGACTCCAGAACTTGCTCTGTAGACCAGGCTGGCATTGAACTCACAGAGATCCACCTGCCTCTGCTTCCCAAGATCTGGGATTAAAGATGTGTGCCACCACAGCCCAGCTCTAGAATGAATTTTAAGCTAAGAAATAGCTTTAAGAGTAGTATTTAAGACATGCATGCCAGCAACAGTAATAATCTTGATTGAGTACCAGAAGCAAACTGTAAGTGGAAAATTCACTTCTGGCTGTCTAATAATATGAGAGCATAAAACTGAATGTCTGCCATATGCTTTTGATCATTTTTTTGACGATCCATATGCTACTGCAGCTGTGTGTCTGTTTTTCTTCTTTTTCATGCTGCTTCTCGGCTTGGATGCTTTGTATTGATCTGTTCTCAAGTTGTCTCTTCTGCTGTTTCCAATTTTCTCTTCATCTCATACAGCTATTTGTCTTTTCCACATAAGATGTTATAGCTCTTTAGTTCCCAAATATCCATTTGATTTTTAAAACAGGTCTATTTACTAGATAATATTCCCCCATTTGTTCAGTACTGTTGAAATATTTCATCTTTGGATATAAATATATGTGAGATGGAGGGAATAAGAAGGAAGAAGAAGAAAAAGAGAGAGAGAGAGAGAACATATATTTAATGTACTTTTCTGCTATTTCCAAACCTTGGTCATCTTGAGACATATTTTGATTAACTACATTTTCTTAGGAATTATTTCAAATGTTTTGTATCCCTAGTAATTTTTATTATGATGAATATATTTTAGAATGTCTGAATTCATCTATTCTAGAATTTTAGATAGTCTTTCTGCCTCCAACTTTACCATTTGATATTTCACATAAATGTATTGGGCGTTTTTGGCTTATCTTCCATATCTGTCCTGTGCGATGTCCTGCCCATGGGGCAGATTGTGGAGGTAATTTTCACCTAGTTGATGCTTCCACTTAATGTTATACCTACCTTTTATAACACTCTGGTGCCTTCAAATAATGGGGTGTGTGTGTGTGTGTGTGTGCGAGTGTGTGTGTTTCCTAGGTTATGTAACTATTATCTTGGAAGGGCCTAGCCTGATGCAATGTACTTTCTATAACTGTAATCAGAGCACCACTCAAAAACATACACTCAGAACAAGTGTTTTTGGTGCTCCTGGTGCACTCCGAAGCTTGAGAGCGCTGTCTTAGACAAACTTCTGTGTTTAACTCCGTCTTCTGAGATGTTGTTGTCCTTACTCCAAAGAAGTTAAGCTCTTCAGGTACATTAGTCACACTCCTTTAAGCTGAAAGAAAGGACTATAAGCCTGGTGGCCATATTTCCCCGACAGTCTGTTTCTTCACTGCTGTTTCCACAAAGTGACTGGCAACTGTTAGGTGAAACTCAGGGAAACACAGCAACAGAGTGAAAATGGTAGTTGCTACCCCGTAGTACCTGGGCTTGAATGTGGTAAAGCTCAAGGTAGAAAACCAGTAACATAAAAATAACCCCACTGACGCCTTAAAATGGTGACAAAAATTGTGTATGTGATTTGATAGTAATTTATACAGATTAATGTTTAGCAATGGACTAGAAAAAAAGGGAGGAGGAATGCAAACAAAATCTCTGAGTAGCAAGTGGATTCCAAATTGTCTCTCTGTCAAATAAGTCAGAAGTTCCAAGAATTGAATAGTGACTGGGTAGAGGTTGCTCTTTGCTTGTTTGGTTTTGTTTTTGAGACATGGTCACCCCATATAACTAAGGCTATCAGCCTTCCTGCTTCTTCCTCCTCTGAGGTTACAAGCCATACCCAGCTGAGAGTTTTCTGAAGCCCCCCTTTGACTAGGCTATGACTTCCCTTGTAGCTTAGGATTCATGTTCAGAATAAAAACTTGCTCTGCTACTTATTGGCTATGTAATATTCATGAATCCCCATAAGTTTTCTGGGTCTTGGTTTCATCTATAAAATCTGGGGAAAATGGGCCAGTGAAGAGATGGCTCAGCGGTTCAGAGCGTGTTCTGTTTTTGCAGAGAACCTGAGTTTGGTTTCCGCACCACATCCAGGTACTCATAACAGCCTACAATTCCAGTTTCAGGAGATTCAGTGCTCTCTTCTGGCCTCTGTGGTCAGCATTCTTAAGCACACACACACACACACACACACACACACACACACACACACACACACACATTTTAATCTTTAAAAACAAACTTTCCAGTCAGGCCTGGTGACATGGGCCTGTAGTCTTAGTACTCACAAGGCTGGGACAGAAGAGTTCAAGGTTGGCAGAGACCGTGAGAACCTGTCTGAAACACAAAACAAAGGTGTTGGGGAGATGGTCCAGTGAGTAAAGATGTTTGCTGTACAAGCTTATTGATCTCTGGAACCCATGTAAAAAAAGAGATGTAGTGGCACATTTCCAAAGACAGACAGACAGACAGACAGACAGACAGACAGACACACACACACACACACACACACACACACACACGAAGAGAAAGAGAGAGAGAGACAGAGACAGAACATTAAAATAAACTTTCTATATCAAAGTCTAGATGGAGTTTGTTGAGGCTCCAGTGAACCTCTAACAATGCTCCCTGATTTTACACATCTCTGGAGACAGTGGAAACCAGAAGACAATGGAACATCTTCAAAGTGCTGAAAGGGAAACTATACTGTCACCTATAGCCCTGCGCCTAGTGAGCACGTCTTTGAAAACGAAAGATGAAATAAAAACATTTTCAGACATGCAAAACCTGAAAGATGTCATCACCATCCCATCTGCCTTGCACAAAATGCTTCACCACTGCCGTCCCCTTCCTCCTCCCCCACTGAAGGAGCTGCTGGCTGGCTGATGGATGCTGCATGCGGGAGAGGCAGTTTTCTTTGGAGGTGAGCCCCAGGTAGGTCGCCATGTTAGTGGATGGCCCCACACCAATGTGCATATGACCAGCACTAATTGGACTCGGTGGGTTAATTTTTTTTTATTTTAAGAAGTGGTGTATGCCTTTAATCCCAGCACTTGGGAGGCAGAGACTGGAAGAGCTCTATGATTTAGAGGCCAACCTGGTTTGCATACCTAGTTGGAGGCTGGACATAGCTGCTGAGCGATACTCTGTCTCAAAAACAAAAAGAGAACATGGGAGTTGTAAGAGGGTGTTTTCAGTGGGAAGAAGGAGTTGGAGGGGAGAGTCAGGGGTGGATATAATCAAAATACATTGTATATATGCCTGAAATTCTCGATGGAAAAATAAAAATATTAATAAACATCAGATCTTGAGATTAAGGGCCAAGCGCCCTCTCTCTCTCTCTCTCTCTCTCTCTCTCTCTCTCTCCCTCTCTCCCTCTCCCTCTCCCTCTCCCTCCCTCTCCTTCCCTCCTTCTCTCCCCCTCCCCCTCCTCTCTGCGTAGCTCGTTCTTGATCTCTTTTCTGTCTTACACATTGGAATGACATGATATGAAGGCTCTAGCTAGATATAAGCCTTCTTACCTTGGTAATAAATAAATATCATTTTCTTAGAAATTACCCAGTCTCAGGTATTCTGTGAAAACAGCATAAAATAAGCTAAGACATTCTGCTTGGGTATTTTTCATCAATTTTTTTATCATACACAGAGACTTAAAGTTTATTAGGCACGTTATTATTTTAAAGAAATTAAGAAAGCGTCCACAAAACTAGCCATAATTTAATAATTGTCTCTCACTTTCTTAGCTGTATTTTTAATTAATTTAATGTACTTTCAAAAGAAAAAAATTAATATTATTAGTTACAAAGAGACCAGGTGAACTTTAAAATCCTCCCTAGAAGGATTTTTTTAAGAGACCAAAAGGAAGAAAAAAAAATGAAAAATGGAGAAAGGTGCTGGAACTGAATGTGTGTGACAGCTGACGACTTAAACCACTGCACTCATCTTTAGTTTACACACCTTTTCTTATTACAAATTCATAATTCAGTAGCCTTGGTATATTTTTCAGAGCTGTGCAGCCAGTCATTGTAAGAGTTTAATTCTTAGAACATTTCCATCAGCTCAAACAAAAACAAAAACAAACAAACATGCACACACAAAATCCCACCCCAAAACCAGCATCCATCAGATTTTAATCTCCATTTCCAACTCTCAGACCCAATCAACTGTTAATTTACTTTTTCTCTATAAATCTTGGGCACTTTGTGTAAATTGAATTATTCAGTATGTGTGTATTTATGTCATCATATGGATAACTATTCAAACAGAAAAAAGATATTTAGATGTGCATTTATAGGTATATAGCACAGGATATATGATATGTAGATTTTGGGGAAACTAATACAATTTACTTTGCTTACATTTACTTATCTGTTGTAGTATAAATAATTGGGGGTCCGGGCGCTTCTGAATTTAAAATAAAAATGATGTTAGTGTGTTTGCTTGTGCCTTTATGTATCCAGAAGACAAATTGTAGCCAGAGTCCTTAACTACTCTGGGATTGTTCTGCTATACTATATCCTAACCCTGGTGAGCATTAATCATTTCCAAACCATGTATGAGGTTTTCTTACTCCACAGAAAGCAAGTAGCACACAGTAGAGACAAGACGCCAAGGGAAAAGCACTTAGAAGTACTCTCTAGAGCTGGTGACAGTGTGAGACTATCACAGGTCCCTGGGATTTTGATTAACTCACCAGGACAGACTTCAAGAGCTTGTCACCAGCATGGACTCACAACCACTATTCAGAGGGCTCCACACTTGGGATTTAATGTTCTGAAGCCTTGGGTTGACACCACATTTTAAATACTTGTTTGTTTGCTTATTCATTTATTTGCTGTGTAAGTGTTTTGCTTGCATGTATGTCTGCGTACCATGCACATGCCTGGTGCCACTGGAGGCTGGAAGAGGGCTTTAGATTCCCTAGAACTGGAGTTATGGTTGTTGAGCCACCATCTGAGTTCGAGGAAGAGAACACTGGTCCTTTGGAAGAGCAGCCAGTGTTCTTACCTGATGAGCCTAAGGACTGGAGAGATGACTTAGTGGTTAAGAGCACTTTCTGCTCTTGCAGAGGACCCAGATTCTGTTTGCAGCACCCACATGGGGACTTACAGCTGCCAGAGAGAGTAACTGATGTTGGGCAAACTAACATTACTTGAGTGGAGAAGGTCCTTTCTTTACTTTGAGGGTAAATTTTAAATTTTACTTTTTGCAGTTAAAAGGTCTGGGGAAAGGTGTTAAGAAAAACCTTTTCATATGTTTTGCAAGCAATCCTGTGTGTGTGTGTGTGTGTGTGTGTGTGTGTGTGTGTGTGTGTGTGTTCTCCCAATCCCATCTAGATCTTTTCTAGTTACATTTGCTCTCTTTTTGGCAGACATCATGGAATAACATCACAGGAAGCGAATTCAGTATTTTTTAGTATGGAAATGGCTTACTCTTTTGTGGACCAACTTATATGTCCTCATAAAATATAATAAACATTAGGTAATACTTTAAACATTTTCTTTAAATGAAAATGTATGTATTTCTTTAAAAAACACTAATTTAAAATAAAGTCTTAAAAATTAATCTGAAGTCAGCTAGATGTGGTGGCTCATGCCTTTAATCCCAACACTTGGGAAGCAGAGGCAGGTGGATCTCTGAATTTAAGGCCAGCCTGATCTACAGAGGGAGTTTCAAGACAGTTAGGACTATATAATGAGATCCTGTCTTAAAAAAAAAAAAAAAGAAAAAAAAAAGACAGTTGTGTGGTTTGATCTGCTTGGGAGCCCCCTGGCAGTGGGAACAGAATTTGTCCCTGGTGCATGAGCTGACTTTCTGGAGCCCATTACCTATGCCTTGCACAGCCTTGATGCAGGGGGAGGGGCTTGGACCTGCCTCCGATGAGTGTAACTGGCTCTGCTGACTCCCCATGGGAGACCTTGCCTTTTCGGAAGAGGGAATGGGGGGCGGTGGGTTGGTGGGGGAAGGCTGAGGAGGGAGAGAAGAGGAAGGAGAGGGAGATCTGTGATTGGTATGTAAAACGAATAGAAAATTTCTCAATAAAAAAAAATCTAAAATCCAACTTGTGGTATTCCAGTGTTACATATAGTCTTTCAGAGACTGGGTGGCTATAGCAAAGTACTTTGCTTCCTTTGGGAGCAACTTCTGGGCACAACTCCAAGCCCTCACAGTAAGTCAGGGCGGAATTTTCCACTTAAGAGCGGTCTTCCTCCATTCAGTGTGTCTCTGTGCACATTCTTTTCTTGATTGACATTTACACTTACTCTTACTACGTTGTAGTGAGGATATTATGCTTGATTTTCTCAATAATCAGATCATCCTTCACTCTGTTGAACACAAGAAAAGCTATGTTTGAAATTACATTTTTTTTCCTCTGCCATTGTCTGTCTTGTCAGTTAAGATGTGATTAAGCACATTATATTAACTTCACAGAAGAACCCAAGGATATACAGATATCTTGCTGTATGTTGGTATTTCTACATATTCCTAACTGTATTGGATCCAAAAGAGAACAATATGGCTTTTGACTCCTTTTCTCACTTCTCTTGATGTCCAGTGGTCAATCAAAAGACACTAAGCCAGTGGTCCTCAATCTGTGGGTCATGACCCCTTTGGGGGGGTCAAACGACCCTTTAATAGGGGTCACATGGCAGATATCCTACATATCAGATATTTACATTACAATTCATAATAGTAGCAAAATTACAGTTATGAAGTAGCATTGAAAATAATTTTATGGTTGGGGGTCACCACAACATGAGGAACTGTATTAAAGGGTCGCAGCATTAGGAAGGTTGAGAACCACTGTTCTAAGCAAAGGTTGTAAGCCATGTCTCACAGACCAATCTCTGTGGTCTGTTTTTATATATATTAAAAACACTGCTATACCTGTTCTCCATGGTTTGCTTTCACATTATAATAGTAGGGTTGAAAAGTAGACACAGAGACCCTGTATCTTGCAAAATTAAAAAAAAAAAAGACAATTCTCACTTTTTGATGATCTCCTGGTGTTCTGTCTTACTTAGTCTATTTAAAAAGAGAGGCAAGATATGTTCGGTTTCAGAAGAAAAATAATCTGAAAAAGGTGCCACCTGACAGTTTTGTGCCCTTACTGTTGTTGTTCGTCCACTGAAACAAGTGTGCTCTTCTCATCCTTCGAGGCCCAGACAAGTGGACAGAGTAAAACACGGCACAAGATGACTCAACTTAATATCACTTTTTATGCTGAAGGGTCTCCTTGTGGCATAAAGTCATTTTCAACCTTCAACTGTAGAGGCAAATCAGAAATAAAGCCTCTTATTGTCAATCAGCAGTTTCTTATACTTCTGTAAGATTGTAAAGCAAGGGTTTGGGGCTTTGAACTACAGTGTGCTCTGACAGAGATGGCCTGCCCACCACTCGTCTAGCTCGCCGGCCTCTAGCAAGACGGCAGTGGATGTGCAGAGAGAAGAAAAATGATGAGCCCGCTTCCCTAAGCTTGGCTGTTTCTCGATAATTGGCGTTATTTGTTTAATATCTCCACTTGTCAAAAGCTCTGCCAGTAAAGATGGTGCATGACTTCCCTCTGGGGTTAAGAATTTCTGAGGCATGCAGGACTTTCCATGCCAAAACCAAAGCAGCAGAAAATAAATAAATAATAAGGTACTTTAGGATTTGATGTGTGTGTGTGTGTGTGTGTGTGTGTGTGTGTGTGTTCACATGCCACCGTGCACATGTGGAGGCCAGGGGAAAACTGGCAGGAGTTGGCTCTCTCTTTCCACATGTGAGATCTCACTCAGGGATCCCTTAGACTTGGTGGCAAATGCCCTTACCCACTAAGACATCTTATTAGCCCAGTCATAAGGTATTAAATAATAGAGTACTGGGCTTTGATTGTAGAAGCTTAGACTCTGATATAATTTTTGTCTCAATTTATTCTATTTATTTATTCAAGGCAGGGTCTTATAGCCCAGGCTAGGCTTGAAACCAATATGTAGTCAAGATGACCTTGAACTTCTGATCCTCTTGCCTCCACCTTCAAAGTATCTATGCCTTGACTTGCCAGATGACTCTAACAGATGCCAAAACTAGCCAGCTTCTGTCTAGCATATCCAGAGCACTTTCTAATGTAAACTTTGTAAGATACTACTCAGCGTATACCAGCTGCTACTGTTATGTAGAAATTTATTTAGGTTTTTCGAGACAGGGTTTCTCTGTGTAGTCCTGGCTATCTTGGAACTTACTCTGTAGACCAGGCTGGCCTTGAACTCAGAGAGATCTGCCTGTCTCTGCTCCCTGAGTACTGGGGTTAAAGGCATGTGACACCACTGCCCAGCTAGAAATGAAAAAAATTATGTTGCCAAATCCATCATTTATGGCTTTTGTGTTTTTAACTGATGTAAGTTCTCCCCTACCAAGTTAAGTTATCCAAATCTCCTCTTAAATACCTGAAATGTCTTGATTACATACCCAGAAAATCAGAGAGATTCTAATAAAATGATTAGAATTAATGTATTTTGTAAAGTAGCTAATTATGAACTTCAAAGAAAATATAGTAATAGTCAATTAAAACCAGGACTGAATTGACTTATTCAGTCTTAACTAATTTATTTGTTTTTATTTTATTGTAATTTATTATTATCATCTTTATTGTTATTTGAGAATCTTGTTATGTAGCTCTCTCTGGCCTTAACATTACTAGATGAGACTGGCCTCAGAGTTAGAGCAATCCTCCTGCCTTTGCCTCCAGGTGCTGGGATTACAGGTGTGTGCCACCATGCCAGGCTCCAATTTTAATCGAATTAAACTTAGGTAGCCATATGTGAACAAGGCAGATTCCCTGTATCTCATGGAAGAGTAAGCTTCAGATGGTACAAGTGAGCTATAAAATGAACTAAAACATGTTTAAATAAAAATAAACAGAAGTTATAGATAGTAATCATAATATTTTATTAAAGGGCATAAATAAATCTAATTAATTAATAAAATAAAATAAAATAAAAGGCATACTGCATCTTAGATGTGAAGATGATTCAAAGGTTACATATTTTTCCTAACTGAAATACACATCTAATTTAGTTCCTCTCAAAACCCCAATAGGGTTTTCTTCCAACTGAAATACATATTCTTTTCATTAACATAAAAGATTTTTGAAAAGGGCAAGATGTGTTTCAGGTATGGAACCTACTATAATGCTATGGTGACCCCTCCAAAAGAAGATGATAGCACATGTCTAGGAGAGACAAATAACCCATGAACAAATCCAGCAATAGACCCAGGCTTATATGATGAATGTGACATTCAATTTAGTAAGAAAAAAGCAAGGGCTAGAGAGATGACTCAGAAGTTTTGAATGCACACCATTCTTGCAGAAGTATTGAGTTCAGTTCCCTGCACTCATATCAGGAGGCTCACAGCATCCTGTATCTCCAGTTCTATGGAAACCTAATGTTTCAGGCCTGAACATCAGCGCTCTACCCACACAGAGACTTCACAATCCACATAATAAAACTAAATTAATTTTTTAAAAGAAAGAAAAGAATAGTTTAAATAAATAGTCCTGGGTGGGTAGACATGAGCTTCTTTATAGAAAAAGAAAGTAGGTCTCTTTTTCATGTATTGCAAAGCATTTAAAGTTTATCTAGGTTAATTTTTTTATTAATTCTCAATAAATCATGGAAAACTCTCAATTTCAATGTTATACTTTTAATGTATAGATTGTATAATTTGAAAGAAGCTATAGCCCAGGAATCCTCTATATAGACAGTATAATAAATCTGTGTAATAAAGGTACAGACAATGATGCTGATTAAGTCAATGAAAAGCATATGAGTCCTTTACTAGCCAGTGAGCAGGAGCAGGCTCACCCCTCAAAGTCTCTTGGTGCTGAAGCTCAGGGGGATAGCATTTTTTAAAGGCAAAAATACCCAGTATGGAGGTGCACACCTTTAATTCCAGCACTGGGAAGGCAGAGGCAGGTGGAGTTCCAGGCCAACCTGGTCTGCACAGTGAGTTCCAGGACAGGCATGGCTATGTCGAAAGACCGTGTCTTAAAAACAACAACAATAGCAATAATAATAATAATAATAATAATAATAATAATAATAATAATAATAATAATAATGGCAAAACTCACAATCACACCAATGTTAGATGAGGGTCAGAGTAACTTTGCTACATTTTTTTTTGACAGAACATCGTAGTTATTTCAGACACATGACATTTAGTTTTGACTTATATCTCTTCAGTTATTTTGTTTGAAGTCAGGGTCATGAAAATCTCAAATGTGTTTCCAAGGCAGACGTGACTGTTTTGGGCTGCAGGGCTGAGAAGTGTCTACATAGACACAAAATGGAGTCAGACAAATGGTGTTCTCTTTGTCACTTCAACAGGTAATGAGGTTACTAGTGTGAACCCCATCTCTCTTAGAAAGATGTAGATAGAAAACATATAGTGATAGTCTCATATCAAGATGAAAATTAAACTATCTTATTTAAATAGTGTGGGACTAGGGGCATAGGCAAGTTGGTGGAGCACTTGCTTAGCATGCACAATCCCTGACACTTAATAAACCCTGGTGTGGTGGCACCACACCTGTAACCTCAGCCCTTCCAGAGACTGAGAAGTAGGATTGCAAACTGGTAATCAGCCAGAACTACAAACTAAATCTCTCTCTCAAAATAAAATTCAAAGGACTTGGGGTGTAGCTCATGAGAAAAAAACAGGAGCCCTCACGTTCCCTGGAGAGGGAGTGTGTAAGGAGTGTGGTTTGAGTGATTGTGGTTTTGATAGTAAAAGAAGACAATGAGGAATGTAGAAGGTGATAGTGTCAGAAACACAAATTTATCAGAAAGCATCACTTTAGGAGCACATTGTAAGAGCAGTGGGGGGGGGGCACATCTCATTTCTTTAACTTAGAACTCAAGGGTACTTTACATTTACGGAGGCAATGGGAAGTGCAAACAGCCTTGGCATGCTTTCTAGTTGGATAACCAAGCAGCCTTTGTCTTGAATTCGGCACAGACTTCAGTCAACCAACCTACAGTATCATTTCTTGATTTGCTAGAATATACATTGAGACTCACTCCGATCCCGAGGAAAGATTCACTGTCTGTCTCGAGAATTCCTGTATTCTCTTGTTCATGTGAAGACCCAAAAGGCAGCAATTTTTAGTCAATTGTTCTTCCCCAGGTCCTGTTAATAAGCCCAACAAGAACTTGGTATCACCACTGACCATCAGTCAGCACAATTAATGTTGACATTCTTCAGTATTTCATCCCTTGCTATATAGAGAATTTTCACAACACATCCTGTGGTGGTGGTGGTGTTGGCCTTAAAATACGTAAGCAATTTAGAAAAGTCTGCCTCTTTTTAAAAACAGTCACGCACCTTACCTAAGTTGTAGTCTGTGTCTTGTAGGTGACACTCCCATCCACCAGAGGTCTCTAGCTCACCGATAACTGAATCTCTTCTACAGCATATGCTAAATCTGCAACGTCCCATACAGTAGCCACTAACTACATGTGGCTATCTAAATTTTATTGAAATCGACTGAAATAAAAATTTAGTCCCTCAGTTGCCTTGCCACATTTTAAGTGCTCAGTAGCCACAAGTGGCTACTGGCTCCCACGCTGGACAGTGCAGATACCCATTACTTCCATCACTGCAGAAAGTGAGTATGCTTAGCTAAGCGCTGTGCATTTAAGTCACAGATGTAGAAATAGTTCTGGAGCACAGAGTTAGGACAATGAAACTGTCTCCCTAGCATTATGCTTGGTCACCCCGTTATCTACATGCAAACGGTCAGGCGATGCAAACGGTCTCTACATTGTATTCAACTTGCTACCCCTCAGAATAAGTCTGCTATATTATTTTGTTCTAATAACTCATAGCTATCATCTTTTTTGAGACAGGATCTTGTCCTCACTGGCCTGGAACCTGCTATGTAGACAAGGCTGACCTCGAACTCACAGAGTTCTACTTGCCCCTGCTTTGTACATGCTGGCACCAAAGGCGTGGGCCATCAAACCTAGTCCTCCTCTTAATTGTTTTTGTTTTTTGTTTTTGTTTTTTAATTGAGGGAACCAAGGGTGGGAAATTTTAAGAAAGTGTGGCCAGAAGAAAAAAAATATACCAAAGTCTTGATATTGCGTTCAGCTGTGTTCCTGAGCAAGATGATAGATGTAGAAAGTTGCTAAACTTCTCTGGGCCTGAACTTGCTTCTGGATAAAACAGGTGTGGGTCCAGATGTTCTCTGAGACCTAAGACACTGAGACTCAACCCCAAGTGCAGAACCACAGTGCAAACTCCTTACAAGTAAAGCTGACCTCTGGCCCAGGTAAGAGGTTCCCGTGCACCTGCATTGCTATGGCAGCGTCTGCTGAACGTCAAGATGAACTTCGACTTCAGAGAGGCTGTGGTAACAGGACAGGCTACTTGTTTAGAAGGGCGTGTTAGAAGACAATGGCTAGTTTGAATGTAAATATAATTTTCTATTGTATTTGATTGGGCCCTTTAAGGATGATACCAATCTTATTTTAAATTGTTAATGAGTCACAGCTAGTGCATTACTTCAGTTAGAATAGTTCAAAATAGCACCATGACTTCAAGTTTTGTGGTTATTGAAACACAAATAATTGCTTCTCCCTGTAAGATGCCACTCCTCAACAGGACCTTCACTCCTCTTATAGAGACATCCACATGGACTCCAGTCTCTGTTCTAGTATGCAAAATCTGAAGACCGGGAACTTTTAAATTATTATTACTAAAGAAAAAAGGTTAAGTTTTTCATATGACTGCTTTTCTCAAACCCTAGATAAGAATATTTTTGAGTCTGGCATTTCTCTTGCAGGTAGGATTCAGTCTTTAGTAAGTGGGCCTGATTGCCATCTGCTTTGTGGATTACCATTATCATTCATAGTGGGCTGGCTAGAGGGGAAATCAATCATAGACTTGAGTTTAAGAAGGTGGAATGTGGAGAGAAGGGAGCAGATGGAAAAGCAAACTGTGGTCAGAAGTGTTCAGTTGTGCTCCCAGGTGCTTTGTTAGCAGCAGCAGAATAAAAAAAAAAAAAACTTTACACAACCCCACCTGAATTCTTTCAACTACAATGATGCAAAGAAAATGCACGCTAATTATGAGCAGGAACATTATCTATTAATATGTTAATGAAGCAGGTTTGCTAATGGTGAGAGACCTGAATTTTAATAAAATTTTAAGAGCTTCTTGATTACGTGTTTGTTAGTCGATCTGATCATTTAAAATTATCTCTAGGTGGCTTTACATGGAATAAAACCTACATTAGAACTGTATTCTAAACAGGCCTTAATGAAGCAGGTGAGGATACCATCTGTGATATAAACACTGGCAGCCAGAGATCCACTTCAAAAGAAATGGAAACTAGTTAACAGGAAACATGTTATCATACCTGCCAGTAACAGCTTTCAATGTAGGTAATTTATTTATGCATTTGCTTGCTAATTTTTCAAACATATTTGCTTATGAAAATAATGTTCGATTGAATTAATGGATACTGTCTTTCAATATTGGAAGGGTTATTTTTCATTAAAAAAAAATCCCTCTAGTGTCCTGTTTGACAACATCCCATATATATGTGAAAGCTCTTTTATCTCAACCAATCCTAGATATCCTTTGAGAAAGACAGAAGGAGTCACAAAATATCCAAGTCAACTGGAGTCGGTGTAGGGACATCAGAGGTGTGTCTCTGAATGGATGAAATCATGCTGTTTTCTCCAAGACGATCTTGGCATCCAAGTGCCTAGTAATCCCCATCTGCATCTCTAGAAGGTGGGGAGAGCACTTAGCAACCTTCTTCATTTTGCATATTAGAATCATAAGGCTCTGATTAGTGGATAAGCCTAGACTATGACCCTGAAGGTCCTAGAGAGCAAAACAAAACACTCTGATGTAAGGCATGGATCTATGTGAGCCCAGGAGGAGCAGGGGCGGATAGGTCTGGAAGCCGGTGGGCAAGGGCTTTCCTGTGGTCTAGCTGTGACTGAGATCTGTCTTCTCTGTTCTGCATGAACAGGTTACAATAGGGTTAAGTGAAGGAAGTGACATTCACACCAGAAACAATGAAACAACGATCAAGATCCCAAACGCAGATGACTTCAGACTCCTACACTAACATGAAGCCAAGAATAAAGTGAAGGAGGTTAGGTCGGATGAAAAGGGGGAAGAGACGGGGCCTCTGTTCCTGGCCGTGACATAGGGTTGTGAAGAGAGTCTAGAGAGATGAGGTCACAGCTGGAAGTCACTTTCAAAGAAGGAACCCGGTCTGAGAAATCACCTACTTCTTCCTGAGCAGACTTCCTTCCTGCAGGTAACCATCCATGTTCATCAGATTTATTTCCCAGGCTATTATTCATCGGATCGGCTCAAAATAACCTAATACTTAATAACCACTAAATAGCTAATGGTTGCTTAAATTTTGGTAGTGTATTTTATTGGGATTTTCCACACACCCTCCCACACCCCCTTTTTTAAGGTTAACATGAAACAACTCCAGGCAACTGGTCATTTAAAGGGATTCTAATTGGGCCTCAGGTGAGTTTCTTTGATGGCATGCTGCCCTCTAGAGGTTGAAGCGAACAGCGGCGCAGAAGTAAAGGAAGAACAGGATTTTTCCTAACAGCGGTTCAGTCTTCATCAAATTGCATTTTCTGCGCTAGAAAAAAAAAAAAAAATCATAGAAAGTATTAGCTATTTTTAAAAGTCTTAAATAAGGTAACATCAGATCAACAGATCTGCCCTCCAACACACACATCTACCTCCCTCCCTCTCTTCCACCCTCCCTCCCTCCCTCCCTCCCTCCCTCCCTCCCTCCCTTCCTCTTTCTTTCCTTCCTACATCTTGAGATTTTTAAAAGACTTCCAAGTACAGCTAGGAGTGTACAGCATTTGCCTAGCATTCATGAGACCCTGGATGCCTCCTCCAGTGCCTCAAAATAAAACAGACAAAACATTAGAATACATAAATAAAGATTTGCCACCGGGACGGGAGTGAGAGAAATGTACACACGTTTAAAACCCCACTGGTTAGGGAACAGCCTCTTGGCCTTCCCTGGTCCTTGCATGTACCCCCATATTTAACTCACTTTTCTCGAGATTGTAAAGTCCACAGAGCAGGAACCTGCTAAGCCTATAGCTGAGCCCCGTTTTCCTTATTTCAGAACTGGTGTCGATTTTGTCTCTAGGAAAGGAGACTGGTTAGCACTTAGCATTTAAACAACCAGCTTTGTGTGCTTCTGATTATATATAATAGTCATGGCTAGGTTTTTGTTTTTTGTTTTTGTTTTTAATAAAAGAAAGGGTTTAATAGACCTAAAAGTATGGCAAGCATAAGTTTTGCCATTTGACAACACATTTACCTAAAACCTCAATTTGGCTAACATAGTCAAGACAGAAATCCAAACATGAAACATGTATATTTCGATATAGGCACAGGACCAGGGAGAAAGTCAGGCCCTAAAATCTGTGAGCGGAAGGGGCAAACTTCAACGCCAAACACTGGAGACACATGGTATAAAGAACAATGACATTAAAAGTGAACTGATGACACCGGGCAGTAAACTGTTCACTACCCAAGGACCTGAGTTCAGATCCCGGCACCCAATCAAAGCCTGGGTGTTGGCCACCTGTGAAATTCCAGTGGTGGGGCAGGATGATCTCAGAGGCTTGGAAGCCAGACAGTTGGCAACATCAGTGAGCTCTGGGTTCAGTGAGGGACCCTATCTCAAAAGCTAAGGTGGAGAGTGATAAAGCTGCCGAACGCTGGCCTTTGTTCTTCACAAGCATGCATACACACATATGCATACGCATAGATGGGTATGTACTCATACCTACACCACACACACACTCCAGTGAAATGATGGATCTCTTACCTCCTAGTGCTTCCTGCACAAGAGGCCACCTGAGAGTCCTGGGCCCCTCAGGTAGGACATGTGCTGCCTAGAGGATGCTCAGCTGAGACATGCTCCTGTTCACCGCGCCCTCATGTCAGGACAGGCTATTAAGCCCTTTTTGTTGCTACTGATGTTGTGTTAGTGGAGAGAAGGTAGGGTGGAAGGTCACAGACCAGAGAATTCTCAGAGCAATAAACCGTGGTCGCTGGCCCTTTACATGTACCACCCCCCACAGATAATGTCACAGATATATGTGACACAGAGAGTGTCAAAGAATCTTAGATGCGAAAAGAATTTTGTGAACTACTTTTGTAATCTATTGAAAATGCACAAATCCTTGCCTTGCTTACATTGCATTCTCTGGAATCTGCCCTTATCTTGACATCCATCCATGCTCCTTCCGTGTTGGAGGTTTGATGAGATTTTTCTAAATTCTGCCTTCATTAGGGAAGAACACAGCTCCCACCCTCGCTCTTGGCACTGACCATCGTCCCCATGGAAAATCTGTTCCTACTGCATCCTCAGAGTGCAGGAGTGCCAGCAGATCATTTTGTGATGATGGAGTGATGTTATTAGTGAATTTCACAGCTTCTGAAATGTCTCCTGGTTGTTAAAAAAAAAAAAAAGTACTGAGAAAGCTTTAAACAAGATACATTTTTAGAGGTGTAGGGTCCCCCTCCCTTTTGTAAAAGGAACTACAAAAGGAAGATAAAAATCTGCCATTTAATAGTCAAAGTTGGCTGGGAGAGTGACAAGTGGCTTGTGAATAGAAGCTGCTTTAAACAAACATGATATAAATTGGCCTGGTGGTGGCTTTGTGTATATGAAAGAGAGCTGGGGAAAGGAAGGGAAAAGGAGACAGAGGGAGAAAGAAATTTATCTCAGTTACCATGATCACACAACCACTTTCCCTGACGGAAATAAATCCTAATATAGCCTGTTGCAATTTCAGGCCAATTTTCTGGGCTAGTACTCAATCAAAATTCACTGAAGCATTTGGGATATGATTCAGTTGGTAAAACATTTGCATTGCAAGCATAAGAGCCTGGATTTGGATGCCCAGAATCCATATAAAAATGCCAGGAGGGATGATACACACCTGTACTCCCAGGGATAGGAAAGTGAGAGACAAGTGTATCCCTGGAGGTTCATGGTCAGCTAGCCTGGCTTATATAATAGAGATCTAGGCTGAGGAGAGATTCTTTCTCAAACAAAAAGTAAAAGGCCCTTGAGGACTGACACCTATATAGATTGTACACACACACACACACACACACACACACACACACACACACACACAGAGGCACAGAGGCACACATGTCACTATCATGATCCCCGACAAAGTACACTGTAACGCCATAGGACCTCCACGTGCCCCATCTCTTATTCCTTTGCAAATGTTTGAGGAACTTCCTTTCCTGTGTCAAGGTTTCTTTAGCCATTGGAGATTTCTTTCTCAGATCCTGTTTAATACATTTCATTCCTTTTCTCTGGAAAATATGGGAATCAGAAAGTGGTGATGTCAGCTCTAATGCTGAAAATAAAAAGAATTTTATAAGTGTTAGTTGCAACACATTAGAATTTTTTTTGTTCCTTGACAACATTGGGTTTCTCATGACTAATTTTCTCTAAAGCACTGTCTGTCATCTGTTGGCAGACTTGTCTGTCCTGCCCGTCATCTCTGTCCCACCAGCTAGCTCCCCAGTAGCCACACAGAGACTTATTATTGATTATAAATGCTCCACCAATAGCTTAGGCTTGTTACTAACTAGCTCTTACATCCTAAATTAACCCATATTTATTAATCTACATGTCACCACGTGACTTGTGGCTTGTTACCTCATTTTCTACGTATCCTGTTTCTTCTGCATCTGGCTGGTGACCCTGCCCTTCTTCCCAATGTTTTTTCAGTCTGGCTCCCCCGCCTAACCTCTTCCTGCCTAGCTATTGGCTAGTTGGCTCTTTGTTAATGCAATTTGTTAATCACAATGTATAAAAGGATTATTCCACAGCAGTCATCCATCTTTATTATAAGATCACTGGAAAGTGAGATCATTGACTAACACCAATGGCTATATTAATTTGTTTGGGCATAAGGAGCTTAAAGACTCAAAGCGAACTTTTCAAGATAAAGTTTCTCATGAAAATGCAGTGTTTCCTTTTTCCTTAGGAGAACAGTTTGGTTCCCATTCAAGGTGAGGAGTGGTCTATCACCTCCTCAGGTCCACCCCAGTCATGCCAACAGTGAAGTGTTGGGAGTGAGGCAATTCTGAAAGTTGAGTCATACTACAGAAGTGAATATAATTCATCATTTATGTGGTCCCTGTCCTTGTGGCAAATGAAAGAAGTAAATGAGCAGATAGAGAAGTGTGGTCAGAGCCATGATGGTGAACAGAGTGCTGTGTGGAGTCCGGGCATGACCATGAGCTGGCAGATTGGGTGAGCAAAGCCTCTCTAAGGAGCATATGTTTTAATCAAGGTGGGAAGGATTCCATGATGTTGGAATAGGTATGAACAAATGTGAAGAGCTGAAAAGAAGAGGCTGGTGTTTTCAAAGACCTAGGAGAACTGAAGGCTGAGTGTGGAGACTCCTATGCCTTCAATCCCAGCACTTTGGAGGCAGAGGCTGGTGGACTTGTATGACTGTGAAGCCAGCCTGGTCTACATAGTGAGTTCCTGGCCAGCCAGCACTGCACAGTGAGACCCTGTCTCAAAATAAAATCAAAGATCTAGGGAAATACAGTATATTTGATACTACCGTGAGTAGTAGAGGGATGGGACTAACAGCTATGTTGACTATTAGGAAATTTGAACTTGACGCTACGTGTTCTGAGTAGCCACTTGCTGGATGTTAAGTATGTGAAAAACAGCAATATGATGTGCATTGTATAAACAACACTTGTTTATGTATGTGGAGAAGAGGAGTAAAATTAGAAGCAGAGAGGAGACAGGTGACCCATTCACTGCAGTTCTCTGGAGCTCAGCCTCTAGACTCACATCTGGACCAAACCCTCCAGACCCTCCATCTCTCATTTATTCCATGATGCTATCAAATCTCCTTGAAATAGTCAGTTTGCTGTAGTCACACACTACAAAATATTGTGTATTTTGTTTTCTATGTTTTGTGAGGCTTTGGGGCTGCATTTTGCCGGTACCTTAGGGATAGCAAACAGCTGACCTCAAGAAGACCTCTTATATGCAAGAGAAGCAACCCAGAGTCCCCTACAAACCAACCCCCTCTATCTTCATTAGTTATTCCAGTATTCAAGATCTTCTTGTCCTGTGCACGTCACCCCTTTCATGAAAGTCGAGTGTAGACTCCTCTCACTCTTTACCATCACTGTGTATGTCTCTAGGCAGTCCCTGTGCTCACACGTGGTCCTCTGTCTTATTTTGTCTTCTTAAAAATTGTAACAAACCATTTTTTTTCTCCAGCAACTATCCTCTGATCTGTTACCCTTATCAGATCTGAATTTTAAAAAATACAAGGTAAAAGGAGGTTTCAATGACAATGTCTCCTAAGGCTCTAGACTTGTTGGGTAGAGCCTCACACTACCCAACAAGTCCTAAGAATTCACAACTTATTTTTCTTAGGTTTAATCTGTTTAGCAGGTTTACTTAGTGCTCCTCCATGTCATGTTGTTTATAACATAATTGTAGTTTATAACTTCCTAAGAAGCATTTGCCTTTTGTGAGTCATAAACACATAGGTAGTACTGAGTTAGCAATCTCATCATGGGTGGCCCTGATGTGGGGCAGATGGTTAAAGTAAGTTCACAGAGGACTAGGAGACATCTTTGACCAGAAAGAATTAGCAGCATCAGGAATTCCTCTTCACTTATGAACAACAGTAATATTTGACAAACAGGGTGAAAGCATCTTCATACATCTGGCAACAGTGTAATCAAGCTTTGGCATCTGTGCTGCTGCTTACAGCTGGGATCTTTTTTTTTTTTTTTTTGCCACAGTATAGTTTTCTGGTTGTGGTGTTTTCAAAAGTACTCCTGTTAGGTCAAGGAGATGCAGATCGAGGTTTGAGGCTATCAGCCTTCCTAGGAAGGACAGGGCAATACATAAAAAAAGAATGGTGCTGCCTGGAGAATAAGCCCCAGAGATCTAAAGAGAATCTTCGCTTAGGACTGATCTGAATACCCTTGGAGAAAATTTCCCAAAGCTGAGGACAGGGTGTCCAGAACAAAATGAGGCCATAAAGAACTGAGAGGAATTCATATTCTCACCAACCAAAATGGAGAAATGTAAAAGAAAGAGGGACAAAACCAAAATAACAAAAAATCTTAACAAACAAAGACAAATAAGACAAACACATGCCCCAATGAAACAAAAAGTCCGCAAAACCCCATGACTTCATTTCATGTTGACCAACCAGTCCTGGGACATGGGGCCCCTTTCACCAACAACACAGTAAGATGTAACCCACTCCTGGCACTGGAGGTTTCACTTGGTGGCATCAGATTGGTCTAGTTGGAGCACTGGTTTTCCCATTATTTGGTGACTCCATTAGATTCCTTTCACGCATGTACAGATTTTAAGAAAAATATCATTCTTTGTTTATATCAATATAATATGTCTCTGTCCTTAGCAGATTTATAATTTTATCATATTGTCCATGGATTTCAGAAACTTGATTCTGTTATGTCTGAAGTAGTTTAATTTATTTTTATTGTGCTTGGGGTTTTAGGCTTTCAAAAAAATATTTTCAACAAAATTTGACATTTTTTGGTCATTATTCCATTAGTTCTATTTTATGCCTCCTTTTAGTCTTCATTGACTTAGAACAAACTTTAAGATATTGGGACACAGATTCATATACTATACAAGAGCACTTCACTTTGTGAAACTAGACAGAGATCAATTAAAATGTATATTGTAAATTAAAATGTATGTTGATCAACCATCAGTTTTTTTAAAAACAAAACATGTATAGTCTATAAAGCAATGGTGGAAATAAAGTCATCAAGGCAGGGCATACAAAAGTACAGTAAGATGGTACCTCCCACCCCTTAAGATGGCTACACCAAAAAACACAAGATTACAAGTGATGGCAAGAAAGGAGGAAACAACCTGTGTGCGCTATTGGTGAGAGTGACAGCTGGCAGCCATGATGGCTACCAGAGTGAAGGTGCCTCAAAAACTTAAAACAGATCCTCAGCCTTTCCCTTCTGAGTACATACCTGAAGAAAATGAAACCATAAGCCAGGCATGGTGGCACATATCTGTAATCCCAGCATTAGCGAGTTAGAATAGGTAGATGCCAAGTTTGAGAGAAATCTGGGTACATGGTAAGTTCTGGATAGCCTAGGATGAGAGTGAGATCGTGTCTTGAGAGGGGGAGGCAGAGGGAGAATATGAAAAGACATCTTGAAGAGATACCTGTACCTTAGTGACCATTGGTGCATTATTCAAAATACTAAAAAATACAAAAGCAACCATACTAGAAAGTTTAATATAAAGATATGAATTCTTAGCTGGGCAGTGATGGCACATACCTTTAATCTCAGCACTTGAAAGGCAGAGACAGGCAGATCTCTGTGAGTTCAAGGCCAGCTTGGTCTACAGAGTGAGTTCCAGGACAGCCAGGGCTACACAGAGAAACACTGTCTCAAGGAGAAAAAAAAAAAAGAATTCTTCTTTAAGTTAGTCTATAAACTCCAAGTAATTCTAACCCAAACCCTACTAGCCTTAAATATACACGTTGATAAGCTTATTGAAGACAGAACTTTGTAAGCAAATCCTCTAGCATACAATTCTAGAAAACAAAGGTTTATGATTTTCATTTCCTGATTTTGTGTCTTTCTGTAATCCAAAGCAATTGGAGAAGTGTGATTTGGTGGAAGTACAGACAGTCAGGCAGATCACAGGGGCGAGCAAGGGTCTAGCAATAGCTCTACATGGATACTCAACTCACGTTTAAGAAAAGCAGAGGGCCCCAAGAAAGACACGGGGATCGCCCAATGATGGAGAAATGGATGAGATCTACATGAACAGTCTGGACGAGGAATCCAGGCAGTGGGACCGGGTCCTGTGCTCAGTGCATGAATTGGCTGTTTGAAACCTGGGGCTTAGCAGAGACCCTTGGCTCAGCCTGGGAGGAGGGGACTAGACCTGCCTGGGCTGAGTCCACCAGGTTGATCTCAACCCTCGGGGGAGTCTTTGCCCTGGAGGAGATGGAAATGGGGGGTGGGCCGGGGAGAGGGGGGCGGGGTGGCAGGAGGGGTAACGGGGGGATCTATGACTGATATGTAAAGTTGAATTATATTGTAGAATAAAATAAAATAAATTATAAAAAAAAAAAAAGAAAAGCAGAGGGGTATCAAAATGGGATAGTTCTTAACAATGGGATGCTCTCTGTGGTAACAGCTGGAAACACAAAGAATAGGGAGACACACTGGTAAGGCAGCTGGATATGCCAATAGGAAAAAATTAATCTCAAGTCTTACTTCCCAACAAAAATTAATTGAATGAGTTATAAACCTAAATATAAGATATAAACAGATAAAGCTTCCAGAAAAATCTCCTTATGACCCTGGGTTAATAAAGATTTCTTAGTGTACAAGAAGCTTGAATAAAAGAGGGATTATCAATCCAGTGGACTTCGTCAAAATTAAAATTTTATGTTATTTGAAAGCTGTCACAAAGCAAATAAAAATCAAGTTCCTGGGAGAAAATAATTGCAAACCTCGAATCTTGTAGAAGAGAGGGCTTCTGACCAGAATATATAAAGCACTATTCATTGAATAATAAAAAGGCAACTTGTTTTAAGTGGACAAAGAATTTGAAGAGTCATTTCACTCAGTGGCACTAGTTATTAAATGAATGTAAACTAATTGCTTTATTAGGAAGCTCTACAATTCACAAGAATGACTGAAAAGTTAAAGGTTTACAGCCTCCGTGCTCCTGGGGATGTGAAGCAGCTAGTACTATTCCTGCAGTTTTCACCCGTATTTGAAAACAGCACAAGTGCCAGGCATGGTGGTGTGTGCCTGCAACCCAGCAGTCAGGGGAGTGCAAGGTCTTACTCGGTTATATAATGGGTTTGAGGATGGCCTAGACAACTTGAGACCCTACCAGAGAGAGAGACAGAGGCAGAGAGAGAGAGAGAGAGAGAGAGAGAAGGGGCAATTGAGAAAAGAACTTAGAAGTTTCTTTTCTTTTTCAGCCTATGTGACATGTGGACATGTGTGCAGTGCCTGAAGAGGTCTAAAAGGTCGTCAGATCCTTCGTAACTGAAGTTAGTGGTCATAAATCTAAAGTGAGACTAGTCAACGTGATTGCCCGTTTTTCTTCTGTTACATGCTGCTGCCTGGGTCCTGGGGCAAAAGAGCTTCTTAACTTTATACTATCTCATTGTCAATTCTTGGGACTATTTCCTCAGTTGGGGAGAATATATATTTCACACAGTCCTTGACTGTGCCTACATTTTACTAATGATCTGACTATATATGTTCCTCTATCAGCTTGCGTGTCAGGTTTTATATTAAGATCTTTGGCCCAATTTGAATTGACTTTTATGTATGGTGAGAGATACAGATCTACTTTTGTTATGCTTCATGTGGTTATTTCATTTTCTTAACATCTTCTGGTGAACAAGCTGTCATTTCCAACATGTGTTTCTAATACAACTAGGTGGCTGTATATCTTAGCGAGGGTTTTTATTGCTGTGAAGAGACAACATGACCATGACAATTCATAAAAAAACCCAAACATTTAACTGGGGTGGCTTGCTTCAAGTTTCAAAGGTTTAGTCCATTATCATCACGACAGGGAGCATGGCAGCGTGCAGGCAGACGTGGTACTGGAGCTGAGAGTGCTACATTTTATAGGCAACAGGAAGTCAACTGACACACTGGGCTGTGTCCTGAGCATAGGAAACCTCAAAGCCCACCCCCACAATGACGCACTTCCTCCATACCCACTTCAACAAAGCCACACCTCCTAATAGTATGACTCCTTTGAGATTATGGGGGCCAACTACATTCAAACGATTACACTATAGCTGTGCGAATTTATTTCTCGGTCCTTTACTAGAGTCAGTTAATCTTTATGTCTATTTTTTGTGCAAGTACCCTGGGATTTTTGTCACTGTGGCTCTTTAGCATAGTTTGAAATCAGATATTAGGATGCCTTTAGCCTTGTTCTTTTTGTTCAGGACATATGATTGTGTAAAATGTCCACTACTCCCCACAGCATGTTGACATCAAATGGTTATACTTTAGCCCATCGGATGTGCAAGGCAATGCTCACCCTTTCAAATCAAAAGTTTAGCAACTTATGGTTCTGTCATGCCCCCTTACCCCTGTCTTAAGACTGAAATGCCCTATTTAGAAATTGAGTCTTCTGCTTGGGTCCCATAATGAAAATTAAATAAAGCAAAGTGTCAGGGCCGTATAATATAAACAGGAAATAAACCGTTAGTTAACCACTGATGTGTTTAGGTTGTGTTTCCCGCAAAGTTCATTCCCAGGTGACTGTTTTATTAAAAAATAAACAAATTGAATGCTACACTGGAAAAGTGTAAGAGAACAAAGAACAGTCCATCCAGTGTCAACTATCAGACACTGTCCATTTATTTAACACTCGTTTCTTTTAACACATTTAGCAGATGGCATTATCTCTAAGTGAGGGTTAAGGGACCTAAGGCTGAAAAGAGTTTAACATAGTCAGTGTGACAAACAGCATTCAACCTTTCCTTTCAAAATGAAGGCCGACTGACCCCCAAGTCCCTGCTTTCTCCACAATGTCACTATGTCACATAGCAATCTAAGTGAGAGCTCTGAGTTTGGTTGCAGCTTTATATTGGATGGACCAGTGGGAATTCCTTCTTTTTCTTCCAGTTAGTTAGCAAATGCTACATGGACAAACGAATTTAGAAACTGAAGCCACCTGAAGAAAGTGAAAGAGTTTGGTGAGTCCTGTAGAGAGCGTTTCCTAGCAAAACATATTCAAATGTTCCAGACAGGACGTTACAGCTACACGATGAAAGCATGGTAGAGTCCCTTGACATGGTCTGTGCATCTTGAGGATATAAATACATGTGGGTTTTCTGGGGGGGGGGCGCTCGCACCTGGGAACCCCAACACTTAGGAGGATTTTTGTTTCAGCACAATCTGAGCTACGTTACAATATTCTGTCTCAAAAGAGGGGGGGAGGAAGAAGAGAAGGGAGGGAGGGAGGGAGGGAGGGAGGGAGAAAAAGGAGAAGGGAAAAACAATGTGTGAACAAAGGCAATCTTGGCGAGGACTTCCTAGAAACAAGGAAAGACATAGAAAGTCTTCCAGTGTTGGGAACCAGAGCCAAGGCCTTCTGCATACTAAGTACACACTCTGCCACTAATGCAGCACAGTAGTGAACAAGAGCCACAGGCTGTGGAAGACTTCTGCTTGCTTAAAGCTAGCACAGGTAGGCAACATTTGGTTAAGATTCAACTGAAAGATCATTAGGATAAATTCATGCTTTTGGTAGAGGTAACAATGAGTTACTTTGTAAAGCAAGTTTAAATGACAAATAAAATTATATTCAAGATAGTAAACATGCAGTTTGTTTACCACCACCAAGTTAATCGATCACCACCTTTGCTATACATTAGATATACACCAATCATTTATCCTATAACTGAAAGTTTGTCCTCTTTGAGTGTTCAACTATTTCACATGTCTTCCAGCCTCTGGTAACTACTGTTCTAATCTGTTTCTATGAGTTTGATTTATTTAGACTCCACATATAGGGAAAATTATAAAACATTTGCCTTTCTCCATTTCACTTAGCTTAGTGTCCCCCCCGGTTGGTCAATTCTGTCTCCCATGACAGAATTTGTTTCTTCTTCTTTTGGTTTAAAAATATCCTCTTTGTGTGTGTGTGTGTGTGTGTGTGTGTGTGTGTGTGTGTGTGAAATTTTCTCCATTACTTTTCCACTGGTGTCCACTTAAGTTATTTCTGCCTCTTGGTTATTATAAATAATGCTGAAATGTACATGAGAACACAAATATCTCTTCAAGATACTGATATTAATTTCCTTTGGATATATGTATCCAGAAAAGGGATTACCAGATCATAAGTAGTTTTCATTTTAAGTTTTTGAGGAATCTTCATACATTTTTTTTTAGTTAAATTTTGTATGTGTGTGGGTGCTTTGCCTGTATGCCTGTCTGTGTACCACATGTTTATCTGGTACCTGTGAAGGCTAGAAAATGCTGCCAGACGCCCTGGATCTGGGGTTACAGAAATTGTAAGTTACGCATGTGGGTGCTAGGAATCAAACCCAGGTCTCCTGAAAGAGCAGCAAGTGCTCTTAACCACTGAGCCATCTCTCCAGCCCTTCACTACCATTTTCCATAATGCATATACTAATTTCCATTTCTACCAGTACCATAAGTTTCTTCTTCATATCATCACCTTATTGCTTTTCTTTTTAAAACATTATATTTATTCATTCTCTCTCTCTCTCTGTGTGTGTGTGTGTGTGTGTGTGTGTGTGTGTGCTTATCTTATGCACAGCACACTGCATGTATTGGGGTGGGGCAGAGGACAGCTCACAGGAGTCTGTTTTCTCTTTCTACCATGTGGAACTCAGGGAACAAACTCAGGTTGTCAGGCTTGGAAAGCACCCACAAAGCATCTCTCTGCCCCCACTTCTCCTTCTGATAAATCACCACCCTAATAAACATAGGGTAATATTTTATTGTGATTTTGATTTGCATTTCTCTGATGATGATAATAATGTTGAGTACCTTTTCATACACTGGTTGAGCATCTGTGTTTGTTTTGGAATGGCAATTCAAATCCTTTTGTTATATGGATTTATTGTTGCTATTGTACTATTGTTGTTCAGCTATTGAGATGCATGAGTTCCTCACATATCTAGGATAGCATACACACACACACACACACACACACACACCTTGTGTTTTCTTCTATTCTGGAAGACGCCTTTGAATTTCGTTGATTGCTTCCTTTACTTCACAAATTATTTTCTTGTTTTTCACAGCTGAATGAAACATCTTAAGTGAGGCCAGGCATTGAGTCAATCTGGGGCTGTGTGAGAACAGAGTGGTCTGAGAGAGTAAAGTAGCTCCTGTAGCCAACACCTCCTCCAGGCATCAGTAGTTGCTGAGAAGATAGGATGATAGGGTGCTGGAGCTCCGCCTCCCACCAGGCATCATTAGTTGCTGAGAAGAGAGGGTGATAGAGTGCTCTTCCTTCCTTAGAACCCAGATACCTGTGTTTCAGCAACGTTCTCACTCTGCAGTCTACACATCAAGTGGCTGTAGCCCCTGTGGTGACAATTACATGAAGAAGTTAAAGTGATACAAACTGTGACTTTCCCCCACCCAGGGGTATGGAAAGTAACAGCAAGCACTCTAAGCTCAGTTTAAAATGCAATAGGCGCTAAGACTTCGGGGCTGTGGGTTTTCAGCTGTGGAACTTGGAGAAGTGTGATGGTTTCACACCTGTAGAGTCTCCCCAGAAACCTCCTGTTCAAACTCCTGCCGAGGAAGGAGGGAACAGCTGCTTCTCTCTGCATTCTTGCTCCTAGGCTCCGGGCTTGGTTTCTACCTTGTTAACGACAGAGCTCACTGCTGCCATTCCCAGCGCATGACTCTTGAAAGATGGGGAACGTGTAAGGATACACAGAAGAGAAAACTGAAGAATAAAGAGAAATTGGTCTTTCCCAATCAATACGACCCCAGTGTTTTCCCTTGGTGGTTGTAGTTTACAATGATAGAGATGAGATTTCCTCTCTACACTTTAACAACTTACCTGAATTTGTCGCACCGTTAGTGAGGAACCAAATGTTACTGTGAAGACTACTAGACTTAGGAACATAGCCTACTTATACATTCTGTGCTCCCCACATTGTCTTAGGGAAAAAATTGGTCATTTTCAGATGAGAAAAACAAAATGACAGACAAATGGGACACTGGATCAGAGACTTTCTCATTAAGGAAAAGACTTCCAAAGTCTCCACACCCATTTATACATGCATCATATACATTTTTAATAATTATATTATTAAATATAGTTGAGGCCATTCTGTTGCTAGGCATATATAATTTATCTGAGAATACATTTACTTTTTTTCAATCAACAAGTTCAAGGAAGAGGTGAAAGATATTTGTAGTTTCTTCTGGAAAAAATTCTAGGAGCCTTATTGTGTTTTGTTAACTCTTTTTGCTACACACAGCCCCAAACTAATTAATACTTAACGTTCCACCCGTACATATGAACAATAAGAAAATCCACACTACCTCTTCATCTTAACTTGAGTTAAATGTGGAATGTTCTTAGCAGGGAACTAACTGGTGGCATGCTATACTCAGACAGCTTGCTGATTCTATTCCTGTGATTAGGCAGTAAAACAGTTCCCCCAAAAGCACCTGGGTCCTTGCCCACCATCTCACTTCTTCCCATCCTTCCGTGTCTCATATTCTACATCTGAATTTTGTTGTGTCTGTGCTGATGCTTATGTGATTGCATCAGATCCTGAGAGCTTATGGTGATTCGGGGTTGCCTCTGGTTGAGAATTTACCTCCCAAGAGGTCATTTAAACCTAAGCTGATGACTTCTTTAGGCCTGGAGGAATTGCTGCTTAATGCAATATCCTCCAGCAAAGCTTCAGCAGAGGATACAGCAGAAAGACAGCGTCTTAGGTGAGAGTCAAGGGCCCTTTTAGTGGATTTTCTTGACACTTTGTTACAGTTTAATTTGCAAACAGCCTACATTCCTCTTCCTAGAGAATTCTTCCAAATATCTTATCCAATCCCCAGGCTAGAGAAAGAGGAACAGAAAAAAGAAGAAGAAGAAGAATGACAGGGCAATTGGTATTAAGAGCAGAAAAAGAGAGAGTCCAATTCAGAGCTTTTAGCTGAAGAAAAGCATTTGAAAACCTGTTACTCATACCGGACCACCCAGTCAGAATACAGGAGGAAGTTAAGCATGACCAGTCCCTCAGATGTTCCTTCTGTCACACCCTACTCACTGAAGTTATGTGGAACTGCAGCAGGGTTTGAAATTACAGCACCTCAAAAAAGACCTAGAGGGTTTTTCTTTCCTTTTTTCTTTCTTTTCTTTTCTTTTCTTTTTTTGTTGTTGTTTTTGGTCTATCAGGCAGGTTATTAATGAGAAAATTACTTTCTACTTCTAATTTGTGATGTCCCCCCCCCCCAATAAGCACTACAGCTTATGTACTGGACATAGCTGGAAAACCTGAGAACTCTTAAGCTTGAACATTCAGACAGGAGCTGGGGTGGAAGGGACATTCGACGATCCATAGCCTACATGACTCCTCCTGGTCTCCCTGTGAGACCAAGGCGTCACTATGTAGTTTAGCATCAAGGGACTGCTGTTCAGTTTTTCAGTAATCTTCAGTGAACTTACAGACTGAGTAATATGAGTGGCGAGCACAAGGAGGGAAGGAGATTGTTAAATACCTTTTGGTATTGCACATGTGTCCGGGGGACCAGAGGGAGGTGAACAAGTGCAGAACTGGAATTCTGAAAACAATTAAGGAGACATTTAGGAGTCCCTGCCTCCAGAATGGCTTGGAAATATAAGTGGTCCTGTGGGATGCAGTTTCTCAGGCAGATTTTGAACACTAAACAAGATAGTCACACCTGCAGAGGTTGCTGTGCTTGGAGGTACTGACCTAACTTCCTCTGAAAGCAACTTTGACTGTTTGTTATTCATAGTCACTGACAACTTACCTACACTGGTTAGCTGAAACATCATGGCAGATGAATGGTTAACAAAATATTCAACCATGTCAAGTCTATAGCCACATGCTTGTGTATCTTATTCACAAGGCAAAAAGTTTTAATGTGTGTGTTTGTGCATGTGAGGAGAGAAAGAGAGATAAAGACACACACAAAGAGGGGCTAGAAAGGGAGACAGAAAGGCTAATGAATTAAATCAACCAAGGCAAGAGAATCAGAAACATTCAAATTCCATTGTTAAAAGGGAAGGTGTAGGATAACCTTGACTCAAACAACTTCCTTCTAACCCTTCAGCAGCACATTACCTAAGACACTAAAGTGCTAAATTGGCCAGATAAGAGATGTGCTAAGATGTAAGATCTCCTGAACAACAGAGAGAAAATTGAAGTGAAAATTGCAATCTCCACCAGCAAGAGATATAAGTGAGATGAAGTGAAAATGTTTACAGTGGAAGGACAGCGAGGAAGTGTGAAGAGGATGATATTTAATAATAAAGATTAAATTGGAGACCTGGGAAGGAAAGGGAGACCTAAAAAGGGGGTTAGGAAAGTCAGAGACACACAGCTCCACAGGGATCCGGGTGTGGGGGTTGGGAACCGCAAAAAGGAGCTTACCAGAGTCAGCAACAACTCCACTGAACTCTGAGTGTACAATCAGTGTCAAGGCACTGGCAACAGATGTTTTTTTCTGGAAGAAGAATGGCGGAATGATAGTCACAGGAGAATACCCCGACCTGCACAAGAGCGGTGTCTCACTGACAGCTAGACAAGAAGGCACACGGACAGACCCAGAGGAAACACAGAGACTGTATCCCAAAGCTGGAGGTTTGGTTAGCATGGGGCAAAACAGAGAGAGGAAGATGCTAAAGAACATATCTTTAGCTGGGCATGGTGGCACATGTATTCAAGGCCAGCCTAGTCTACGGAATGAGTTCCAGGACAGCCAGGGCTACTCAGAAAA
>CABHPH010161498.1:29323-52588 GCA_902168325.1 Peromyscus nudipes | reverse complement strand
ATATTATATTATATTATATTATATTATATTATATTATATTATATTCCTGGATGTGTGGCCTTCCACCACAGCACGGTCAACGTATGTGTGCTTACATTCTTTAAGAAAACTGATATCTCCTCTCCCAGAAGCTACTAGTTGCCAGCAGCTCTTGGGCAAGGGATGAGATTTCTTGTCTGCTTCTCATTTCCATGCCAGGGTTTAGTCTGGCTTGAGCTTGCGTGGAGCTCACGCACGCGGTCACACACTGTGAGTTCACACATGCAGTAGCCCTGCTGTGTCCAAAGGATAGTGTTCCTTGTACTCACCCATTACCTCTGGCTCTCACAGTCTGTCTGCAATGACCCTTGAGCCTTGGGAGGAGGACATGCAATATAGCTGCCCATTTAGGATCGAGGATTCCAGAGTCCATTATTCTCTGCCCCTTGACCAATTGTGGGTCTCTATGCTAGTCACCATCTACTGCAAGCATAAGTCATTACTACTGTGTCTATTTTAGGAGACTATTAGCAGATTCTCCCCTAGGCCTGTGGTTCATGGCCTAACAGTCATACCAGGTATGGGTTTCATCTTGTTGAGTGGAGCTTAAATCTAATACAGAAGTGGTTGGTTCTGTTCACAGTGTTCTTACTCACTATGTAGATAAGCATGACCTTGAACTGCTAATTCTTTCTCCTCTAGTCCCCTAGTACTAGGATTACAGGATGCAGCAATGTGCTTTGTTTATGTGATGTCAGGTCCTGAACCAAGGGTCTTGCGCATGTCAGTCAAACACTCTACCAACTGAGCTGCAGTCCTAAGTCATGAGGCTAAGCTGGGTTGGAGCGATCCTCTGCAGTGATTAGATTTGGAATCTCTTTTGTATTTCACTCCCACCATGTCTGTGATACTCCACCGAGACGTCACAGACACATTCTGTTGGTAGTTGTCTGGATCTGTTTAATATCAGCTTCTTGACGTACTGCTCAAAGAATTGAAGAGATTCACACAAACAACAAAATAGAAAGGGGTTTTGCTCAGAAAAAGTAAGGTAGGTGCATTGCAAGGGAGCAGTGTGCTGGAGCAAGTTTGCTGCAGGAGTCAATCTTCCTCTGTGGAGCTTTATTCTGTGAGTCTTGGAGGAGGAGGAGTTGGTTGCTAGGGGAATGGTAGGTCTGTCTTTTGTTTTGACTGACAGGTAGAAACTCAGACCTTCTATGCTGATGTGGGTTATACACTCCAAAATTTGATATCTGTCTGTCTGTCTGTTTTCACCATCATCATTACCTATCTGTCTATCTATCTATCTATCTATCTATCTATCTATCTATCTATCTATCTATCTATCTGTCATCTATCTTCATCATCATTACCTATCTCATCTATCTTCAGTCATGCATAAGCATAAGATGGTAAATAAAGGAGTTCCCTTTAAATGCCATTCTGAGGACACAATTTGCCTTACTGCACCTACAGACATCTAAAACTGGGCTCACATGATATGGGCTCACTTCTAGTTCTAGGGTATGTTTAATGAGAAGCTAGCTACACAAGGGATGCTGGAAAAGGAGTGTGTGTAGCTCTAGGCAAGGAGGGTCCTGGGTTGCAAAACCTTCTTGGTAATCTGGCTACCTCCCTACTGCTTTCCCGGGTTTAATTGTTACTGCAAAGGAGTAGCTGATTGGTGACTGTCAGCCTGCAGCCGTATGTGTTCAGGGCTCTGGGAGAATGGAAGGTGAGATTGGAGATGAATGGTTCAATGGCTGAACTCAGCTTCTAATCTTTGAGAAGTGCAGAGCAGATGGCTCAATGGAACTGAAATGTTAAATTCTTGGGAAAATAGATTTCAGCCCCAGCAGCATTTGCTATTCACTTACTGCTCTGATTAACTTTGCCTGCATGGCACAGGCATATTGAAATGTGGAGTTTAAGTATGATCAGCTATTTTAACAGATTTTTTAAGCCTCCATTTGTTCATTACAAAGGGGTAAAGTATTTGCATGGGTACAGTTGTTTCAATAGGAAAAGTGCATCTGTGAGATCTAGCTTTTCAAAAAGCCTTTAAATGGAAATTTACCTTCTTTATTTTTCAGGCATTCTGTCTTGAGATGTACTCCAAGACATAATTCACCAAAAAAAAACCATGCTTTGCTGTGCCTCATGCTCCTGTGAGATATTTTTGAAATGGCACATTTGAAAAATAGACTTTTATGGTTGGGACACGATGTAATGTTTGTGGTTCTGTCACCAATGGCTCTGCCTGGTCTGGGTGTTGAACAGGACTGAGTCCTTGAAAAAGCCACTAGTTCAACCGTGTGTATAGCTCCAGTCTTAGCTCTATTATGTAAACAAAAGGTTCTCTGTATAATTGTTATGACAAATTATTAATGGGTTTGCAGACAGTAAGAAACTCTTGTATTTCCATATAGAATCCAAGTCAATATTTTTGTAATTTTTCAACTTACATGATTCTATGATTGTAGGTCTGGATAATTACCCTCACAATCACACTGTTAGAACAGACTTAGGACTTGGCAATAATTTTCCCTTTGATCCTGACACTTGTCCATACACTCCCCGAGTCCTAGGACACACAGGTTCACACTCCTCACCCTGCAGCACCATATCCTTCCTGCTACCATGGCAACCTCAGCTGGTCTGGAATGTCCCCAGCAGGGTTCAGTACAAGATCTGCATGTTTTCATCTTTCTACAGCAAGGTATCCTAGTGACTGCTTATGGTGAGTGTTGTCCTCAGAGCCACCTGGGACAGAGCCACAGTGTCTGCTTGGCAGCCACAGGTGGAGTGTGGAATTATCATAGTCTCTGTATGTGAGGTCAAGTTGATTTTTCACTCCCCAAGGGACATCAGTGAGCTGTCTGTGTCTTCCCAGACTCTTGATTTATAACTATCTGATTAGCTAGGAGTCAGAAGCGGAAAGTCAGTATTGTCCTGTTCAGCTCTTCCGGTGCCTGCCCAGATGCAAGTCACCCATAGCCTGAGGACTGCTAATGGTGCTGGCTGAGAGTCCGCTGACCTCAATGCCCCAAGGACCCACATGCCCCTTTTGATCCTGACCAGCCCCTAACTCCCAACTATTCCTATCTTATGGTAGACACCCTGCTTTTTTTTCCCTGCCAGATTCTACAGTCCTGGGCTCTCTGGGATTCTTATAATTTCTCCCTCTCTCAGGGATGGATCTGGGCTGGTTGACTGCTTGTGTGTCTCCTGGCTGATGCTGCAGTGCTCAGTTTTATGGACAGTGTATAGCCAGGGTGATAGCCATACCCTACCCTTTCTTTGGATCCAGAGTAGGGCGTGACTTTGGCCAGCAGGGAAAGCTGTTCCCACCCTGGTATCTACAAAGTCATCTTTTGTCTCCTTCACTGGAACTCTCACCTCAAAGCTAAGCCTTTGTCTGGGAGTGAGGAGTTGAGGCCTAGCACTGGGGAAGTATGTGCAGGTTCTGTGTGGGTGGCCCAGCTGAACCCCCAGTTGGACTCTGTGGCCAGGCTATGGGCTGTGGATAAAGCCCGGCCAAACCCTCCAGTCCAGCCCATTAGACAAGCAAAATGTCATCGGTTGCTTCTTCATTTACCCCCGACATACAGTGAGAAATCAAAGCTGCCCCAGGTTGAGCCTGCATTGTGATTGACACATCCCAGGGAGAGGTGGCAGAAGTTCCAACATTCTTTTCCACTATTCCGTTTCCTAAAGGATCCTGGACACACAAGGGAGGTCAGTGATACCCTCTTGTGAAATCCATCCTTCAAGGACCCTGCGTCAGGCTGACCATTGGTTAGATGTGATTGATGCTCAAGCTGTCAGCTTCATCAAAGCTTTGAACTGAGCCACTCCTGATGGGCAGTTACTGATAAAGCAGCCTGGGAAGCCAGTCTGTATTGTCTACACCCAATCCCTCCATGCAAAGGCAAGACACTGTTGCAAAGACAGACTCCGTCTCCCCCTCCCCCGAGTGATCCCATAGCCACTTCCGCTGTTAGTTCTTTTTCCCCATTCCATTATTTACAGAGACCATTTGAACACACTTGGTAGAATTAAACATTATAAAATAAAATGGAAGTGATCAAGACAAACTCAGGGACATGGGTCCACTTATTTTAAGGAATTCGGTGCCCAGATATCAGTCTCTGGGAAACGGATGCTCAAAATAGGTGGGCCTTGCAGTGTTCTACCCATTCCCAGCACTGGCCAGGCAGGCTTACAGCCAGCCCAGCCTACTTGCCCTCCAGTGAGCCCTGCATGGGCCAGAACGGAATCCATCATTTCAGCAACATTATGAGTTACCACCAACCCAGCTAAGTGATGGGAAGACATGCATTTTCAAGTTGCAGAACTGAGAAAATTCAGTACACCACAACGCTTGAAATTCTTCACTCAGGTAGAGGGAGACAAGTACGTGGAAAGAAGACTAAGGATGGTAATGACAGCCTCCGGGCTTCTCTGGGAGCAATTTCCTCCTGAGCCTCAACGCAACGGAACCGAGGCCCGAGAGACTCCACAGCTGCCAAGCACTTTCATTAATACGAGATCCTTGGGCTGCCATATTTGACTAAATTGTTTGGGAGATTGTATAATTAGGGCATTTTTCTTCCCTAATAACTGAGGCTACTTTAATTAAACACTATATGGGGAAAATGCAAAATAAATGAGTGACTGCAGCTTGCAATTATGGTTTGGAACATTCCCCTCACCTATGTGGCTCCTGTTTTTATTGTGCTCGTTAGCAATCTGCATTATGAGTTACACTGGAAAGCTCTCAGAATAAACACACACTCAGACTCCCATCAGAATCGTGGATTTAAAAGTCAGATTATTTAAAAGGTCAGAAGAAAGCCTCAACTATTTCAACTCACAGATGCTAGGATATGAGAAGGCCAAAAGCAAGGGTTAGTTAATACGTTTACTTTCTTTGTTATAGTTTCTTTTACATGTGGAGAACATGTTATATACTTCCATGGCTATAGTATAAATCTGAGAAGTGTCTTTGGTAGACAAGAGAGAGCATTGTGAGAGTGTTTTTCCTAGCTTGCTGTTGTGCCTTAAGTAACATGTGTCCTGTTGCTATTTAATCTACACACATCTCTGGTCCATTGTACTGGAGAACTAAATGAGGGTAATCTCCCATGCTCCCTGGGCTGGGTGGAACCATACCTAGAACGTAAATTCTGACCAGAGTACATGTGGAGGATGGAGACAAGGAAGCTGATGTATTGGAACAACGAAGCTTTAGAAGGAATTGAAAGTACCAGACAACTACAAGCAAGTGAAAACATTTGGGGAGAAGCATGGTGTGTAAAAATGTTACCCGGATAAACATAAGAACCTGAATTCAAATCCTCAAACACACATAAAAGCCATATGGGTAGTGGGAGTATCTGTAAGCCCAGCACTCCTGTAGGACGATGGATGGCGGAGATTGGAGAAGCTTTGGAAGCTTGTGGGTCAGTTAGTTTGGTGAAAACGGCAGAGAAATAGCAGGGAGACCCAGATTCAAACAAGAACAAGGTGAAGACCAACACCCAAGGTTGTCGTCCTCTGAACTCCACATGAGTGTTTGAGTATGCATGTGCCCATGTTCACACATGGCATGCGCGCACGCACATATACATACACATGCATGCATGCATGCACGCACATGGAGCACATAAGAACTGTTGTAACTAACTGCTGCGTTTGGCATTTAAAGTTGCTTCCCTCTCATTTCCGCCCACCATTCCCATTCCGTCTTCTGGAAGAACAAGGAATTATGGGAACTGTTCATCTTTGTAGCAGGTCTCCCAATTATCCACACTTAACAAGTAGACCAGATGGCACAGCTGTTGGCTGGCAATCTGGCATTGGGCAGACAGACCTAGGGAAAGTAAGAACTCTGGCTGTCTGTTGGGGTGTCTTTGGATGTCTGCTCTGCTACTCAGGCTTTAGAGTAGAATCTCCAGCATGAGGGGACAACTCTGCCCCCAAACCTAATATAAAGTTGTCACACATATGACACAGAGTAAACATATAATAAATGCTAGTTACTTGTTATCTGGGGACATTTTTATTAGGTTAAAAAGACAGTAAAATCTTGATTCACAGCCTCAGAAAGGTCAGGGCCCATTGGAGGAAACAGGTATGTAAATATGAAACACAGACATAAATACCAGAGTGCAATGCTGTGTGTGCTGAGAGAGGCTTTTTGTGCACTGAGGTGGGGACCTGTCACCAGCAACTGTTACCTGTCACTTCCTAAGATCACCCCCCCACCCCTCCATGTTCCAGGTGCGTGCTCCTCACTGAACACAGGGCCCTAGTTCTTCCTGGCGGGGGGCAGGTCACCCCTAGGAACTTATTTGTGTGTCCTGTGTGTGTCCCAAAGGCTTCAACCCACAAGAAACTTGGAATGGAAAACAAGTCTTGGGTGACATTTTTGAGGGGAGGAGATATTGAATTTTATATATAATGTGTTACACACACACACACACACACACACACACACACACACACACACAGGCTCCTTGCTGATGAAAGGGAATAATATGGTAATAATGAGAGAGGAAAGTGAAAACCCACCTGCCCACTTCAGCTCCTTCTGTCCCATCTCCACACGGATAGAGGATGTGTACGCCCCTCTCTTCTCTCCTACCAGGAACTCTGGGCTCGATTTTTATCTCAGTTTCTATCTGTGAACTGATGTTCTATGAACAGACCAGGCATTGGACATGTCTGTGAGGGATTTTCTCAATCAGTTCAATTAAAGCGGAAACATCCCCCTCCCCCCACCACACACATGCTATGAATATGGACAGAACCTTCCAATGGCATCTCAGATAAAAGGAACTCTGAGGAAGTAAAGACTTTGCTTCGTGTTGCACTGGCCACTTCATCTGCCCTGTTGGCAGCTTCCTGCTGCCTTCATCCTTTGTTGTCCCAGAGCAGCTTCTTTGGCCTTTCAACATGGGCTCCTGACTGGCGTCTCTCCAGGAATGCTGCAGGCCTCCAGTGCTCAGCAGGGATCTCCAAGGCCTCTGGCTTCATGTTTCTTGCTCTTCCACTTCAATGGCCATTCCTTTTCTGTTTTCTTCTCCTGTTTCTTCTGTATAATGAGACCCTTCAAGAGATGGTCTGTCTCAGAGCTCCGTAGGGCCGTGTCTGCACTGTGTGTTCTCTCAATATGAACCCTTCCAGTAGTTAATAGGCAACTATACTCTGAATATGTTAACCATATTCCAGTCGTATCACCCGGTGCCATTGTCCTTTCTGACCACACACATTGGAGTTTTGCCCACATAATGACTTCAAGCTTAGAGTTTTAATCCTTTGATGCTCTAAGTTACTATGACAGAGAAAGAACAAAATGAGAATCCATAAAGGAAAAAGTTTCTTTCAGGACTGGAGCAGCTAATAATAAATGGCTTCCAGCTGCTAAACCCGCAGACCCCAGGGTACACCCACGGCATTATTCACTCTGATACAGTTTCAGGGCAGTGTTAGAAGCTGCGGCCGCACTGTGATGGGATGGGCTCAGAGTGGATGGTGAGGAGGTAAGTGCGAACTTGTGGGGGAAAGCAAGGGTGAAGTAGTCCAGTGCTTTGTTTCAGGAACAGATTGGAGAGAGTGAGGAGCTTCGAATGTGACGGTGAAAACCAAGCAGGAATGCCAAAGTGCTCCACATACCATTTTCACTAATAGTCAAAAATGTTAGGGACGACACAGTTATTTAACTAATATCTTAGCCAAACTCGGGTCTCTGATTCTTACCTATGATTTCCCACAACCAACTAATTGTTACATCCTGTCATTTGACTTCCAAAATATGATCAAATATGCTCATCTTCAGACCCGTTCTTACTGTCTGTCTGCTTTAGGATATTCTCATTTCTGTTCCTTAATTATTATAGTAACATTATGATTAGGTAATTTTGCTTCTATTTTGCCTACTCAACAAATTGCCATTTTACTGACAAATAATTATTTATGAGATTCAGCATCCTACAAAATAAGAGTTTAGATAACTGGAGTCTTCGTACACTGTCAGCATCATGTACTTCATGTTAGCCAACCTTCTCATTAAAGAAATATTATCAAAACAGTGTTTAAAGACCTAGACCTGCTTATAAAGCTCAGATGGGACAAGAATTCACTATGTAGTTCAGGGTGAACTCTGAGTCTTCTGGCTTAGCTTCTCTAGGCTGGGGTTATGGGTTGTATGTGGACCACTCAAAACATGTCCTTAACTGAGAGGTTAGTTTGTTTACAGTCTACTCAGGGTGTTTAGCTTATTAATCCTCTAAAGCATTTACTGTTTTTAGTGTGAGAACATGTAAAGTTCTGTCCTGCATCTCTTTTGATTTATATGACATAGAATTCCTCACTTCAGATATAACTTTGTACTTTTATTGATTTTAAAAGTAGATTTATTTTACTTTTAATTATGTTTACACACATATTATGTTTATTTATTATGGAAACATATTAATTATATTTGCACATGTGTCTATGTGTAGGTTTGTGCACACATGAGTGCTGGACCCTGAGGAGTCCAGAAGAGGGTGTCAGATTCTGTATATATAAAGTGTAATTGATGGATCACATGGTAGTTCTGTTTTCTTATTTTGGAGAAACCATTGATTTTCCATGATGATAATGATGCACTAACTTATGTTTCCACCAACAAAATATGAGAGTTCCTTGTTTCCCACTTTCCTAACAACACTTGTTTGTCTGTCCTTCTGGTTAAAGCCATTCATACCTGCATGATATCACATCTCATTTTGTTTAGACTCACTGGACAAAACAGAGAACCCGGAGATAATAAATCAGTGACTCACAACCGAAGGGTTTTGACAAAGACAGTAAGAGCATATGTGTAGACAAAAAGGTTCTCCTTAATAAGCAGTGCTGGAAAAGCAGGATAGCCACGTGTTGAAAAATGAGACCTGAACGCCCAGCTCCTATCACAGAAAAAAAAATTAACTCCAAATATGTTGAAGACTTAAATGTAAAATCTGAAATGATAAAACTATTAAGAGAGCATGTGGAGGGGCCCTGGGACCATCTGGCTCTGGAAACAGTGTTCTAATGAGTCCTAAAGCACAGGCAACAAAGACAGAGGTGGAAATGGTATTATGTGTGAGATACTTTTGCAGGAGAACATGCTCAGAAGAGTGAACAACCCAGAGAGTGGGAAAATACTTTCAAAGTATGTATCTGGCATGGGTCAAAACAGAATATGCCAGAAACATGACAGCAGTTAAAACAAAGCAAATAACAAAGGGAGAGACGGGAAGGGAGACTCTCCCAAGAGAAGATGCACAAGCGTTCTCTAATTCTCTACCATAGTCAACAGGTGCACAAGCATTCTCTAATTCTCTACCATAGTCAACAGGTGCAGAAGCATTCTCTAATTCTCTACCATAGTCAACAGGTGCAGAAGCATTCTCTAATTCTCTACCATAGTCAACAGGTGCACAAGCATTCTCTAATTCTCTATCCTAGTCAACAGGTGCAGAAACATTCTCTAATTCTCTACCATAGTCAACAGGTGCAGAAGCATTTTCTAATTCTCTTTCATAGTCAAATTTGTGACCCTTTTATTCATTATTGCTAATATCTTCCTACTACTTATAAAGTATATTGAAAACTAATAAAAAACTTCCAAAATTGTTAGCAAGTTTAAAATAAAAAGTGATATTTATGAATATTGTATATGTCAGGATTCAGATTTGTTTTGAAAGATTCTGAAGCCAAAATAAAATACAAAAATGATCATATTATAAGATGACAAAAGTCTGAGTTGTCATTTGTCAACTCTGCTATTAATTTTTTTCCTCCCCTAAAAATTCATTGATATTATTTGTTCCCTTATACATTTATTATAAAAACATGAAGCTAGCCACCTTTATCAAAACAAATATTACATTAATAGATTATATGTATTGGAATTTGTAGGCAGTGCATTTGCTAGTTAAAGAAAATAATAAGTAGTTTGTTATTAACTCTTGATTGGAAAACTAGGCAAGGAGATAGCTGGAATGCTAACCTCATTAAGTAAATAATTTTAATGCTAATCTAATGCATAGTTCCTTATAGATTATGGCCAGTGGACAGCCATGGAATTAACAAGTCAATTTCATCCTTCTATCATGATAGATTCTGAGTTCTCACCTTTGAGGGATTTCTCACCCTACCAAACACAGATGGGAGACCACAGTTTTGGAGGCTGTGCATGTATGTGTTCAAGAAGACCATGCTCATAAGGGGATTTTGGGTCTCAGAGTAGAATGGGCTGGATCAGGTGGGGGTAGTGCTGTAGGTCATCATGGTGGTTGCACTGTGACAGGTATCTTAGGTCTGTAGGAGTCAGGCTTCTCCCTCCTTTCACTTGGCCTTACCGTTCCACCTGATGGGTTTCCATCTTCCTCTGAGGTGGAAATCATAACTGAAGCTCCCTAACCGGTTGCTATGCACATTGGTTGGGAAAGCAGGGGCAAACACACCCATGGGTATCTATGTGGCACTGAGTGAACTCCTGGTATCAAGGAACAGCCATCTCTATGTGCTAGGGTGAGGCAGAGAGCAGATGAGCTGTCTTCAGAGCCTTACTGAAGCGTGAGCAGCCAGTGGATGGTCAGAGATACCAGGAAAATAAGGCAGGAGGTACCAGAAAGACCTCAGTGATGAGACCTTGGGGTCAGGAGTGAGGCATGAAGACGTCATGGAGGTGGCACACCAAGCAGATTCAGTAGCAGTTGCCAAGTCTGAGAGCACCCTGGAGGTGGCTAGGAAGGAGAAGGAAGGCACATGGAAGAAGCTAGCCATATAGCGTGAAGCTGCAAGGTAGAGGCTTCTGTGCCTCAGAGGACAAGAGTGGGCTGTCTTGCCTGACGAAGTTTCCTGCTCTTGTTCCAGGAGTGAGGGACAGAAGCAGGGAAGGTGGAAGAAAGGTCAGAGTAGAGTGTTATGGACATCCTGACATGAGAGAAGACAGAGCACAGAATGGGAGAGAGCTGGCCAGGAGGAGACTCTGTAGTATATTGGAGTCACTGTCACTGGCTGCTTACTGAATGAAACTGGAAAGAACATGAGCCTAAGCTTTGGCTGGGACCCAAAGAAGAGTGTGTAGGTTCTGGGACTGCAATGGTGGGGCAGTTGGTGTCAAGGGAAGGCCCAACTACACACACTACACCAAGTCCTGAGTGGATAGGTCAGGACACAGGTAGAGGGTATGGTGTTATTATCTGTGTTAATGATTCAGCATGGGACCAACAAGACTATACACAAAGCAAAGCCTTGATTCCAGGACAGTGAGGTTAAGATGTGGGGGAACACTGAGGCTGTTGGAACCATGAGAAATTGGAGACTTGCAAGCAGGAGGTAGGCTCTCAGGTTGCTGAACTTCAGTACGTCTTGGTGGCTTGGTGCAGTAGGGTGGCTAGCAGAACAGGCACCAGTCTTACCTTACTTTACCTTCTGAGGAGAGTGGCCTTCCCAGGGCAGATGGAATGGCAGTGAGTGTTGTGGGGTTGTGATTAGCCACATGGAGGCCATCACGATGAGGAAGGACGTAGGTGGAACTGACAAGGAGCGGGGGCTGAAATGGACCTTGATTTCCTGTGAGGAGCCTGGCAAGTGTACTTTAAGGGCTTGACTTCAAAGGACTGGGGGAGGTTTGAATCCAGTAAGAAACAAACCTGACTCCATTTTATCAGGAGCCATTTTGAGACTCTAGCTAAGTAAGTTTCTGTTGACTTAAGTCTCTGTTTCTTGGAATTGGGCTGAACCCCACTCTGTAACCACAAGTTGCTCTCTCTGTTCCAGATGTTCCAGGAAGACTTCCTGAACTGCTTTGTGTCCTCCAGGTGCCCACTGCTGTAACCGCACTTGCTTGTACAATCTCCCCCCCCCCCACCTAGTAGTTTTGCCCTGTACAAAGGAAATGGAAAATTGGCTCAGCACTGTTCTCTTGAACCCCATCTTAGGGGGAGACAGAACCGGACTGGCTCTGCTGGGCACAGAACAAAGCTTGCTCTGATTTGCTCATAATTTGTGGTCGGTGGCATTTCTCCTTGGTCAGTGGGATTAACATGAGCGAGGCCATGTTCTGAAGACAGGCACCTTGACTCCATTTGAAGACATCCTCTGTGTTCAAATTACAATATAAATATATCTCTTTACTCACTGTTTGAGAATTCTGCTTGAGTTTAAAAGTTTAACTGTGCTTAAACAGTCACAGTTTGAAGTAATGATGTCCTCAATCAAATAGTCTTACAAAGACTTAGTAAACAGTGACTTTATGTGCCCTTTAGCTGTTTTTCACAACAGTGTAGTATGAGGAGCTCCTTCTGTGGGGAGGCTGGCACATGTCAGTCAGTCCGTGTCCCTCACCATTCTTCCCAGGGCTTGGTTTATGCCTAGGTTTCTTGACATCACCATGAAGCTTCAAAACAAAGGAAAGACCTTTCTTTCCCTGGGACACAGGAATAGCTAAGCACTGTTAAGTATGATTAAGTGATATTAAATGCTATTAGAATCATTAGTTCTCTGTTGGCCCAGTAGATCCAACAAAACATTGTTTTAATGTTTTCTGTGAATGTGTTAAACCTACATGAGTCATCATTTCATGGGCACAGTTATTTCACTTGCCTAGAAGCCTTGAGTAGAGGACTGTCAGTCAAGCAGCTCGACTCTGTAATGGCTAAATTGTCCTTGTAGCAGCTGGGCAGCTTTGGCCACTCTGGGGATGTCTTGAGGAAGCTGTATTATAACCACAGCTGCCTTCTCCAAAGCACAGCTTGGGCTCCAGGAGACACCTTTTCTTTTCTTTTCTTTTCTTTTCTTTTCTTTTTCTTTTTCTTTTTCTTTTTCTTTTTTTGGTTTTTCGAGACAGGGTTTCTCTGTGTAGCTTTGCGCCTTTCCTGGAACTCGCTTGGTAGCCCAGGCTGGCCTCGAACTCACAGAGATCTGCCTGGCTCTGCCTCCCGAGTGCTGGGATTAAAGGCGTGCACCACCACCACCTGGCTCCAGGAGGCACCTTTTCAGCCACGACTGCATCTAACCACCTATGCAGGACCTTTCCCTGTTAATAAGACACAATGCATGTATGAAGCCATTTTCACCCAAGCCAGAGGATCAGCACTTCCCCAGTGGTCCAGCAGATGACCTGTGATCTATGCAAACACAATGCTTCGTTTTCATGAAGTGCTGTGCCTTGACTGATGTAGTTGCTCACATGTCCTCTTATGGTCACATGAACAGACTGTTTATCTCTCTCTTTGGGCCAGTCAGGAGATAATCTATTGCCATGCTTTCGTGCCATAGCATTCGGTCCAAAAATAGATACTTCTTGGGTGCCCTTTTCTTTGCCTGATCGAGATTTTTTTATTATAAGTGGAGGGGGCTGAGCTGTTAACAAACACAAGCAGCAGTTGCTGGCTGGTGAGGGCTGTAGCAGCTGTAGTGGTGTGAGGGTGGCTTCAGAGTTCCAGAGTGGCCAGGGCAGACAGGATGAACAGCAGAGACAATGAGGGATGGTGCTAGCAGATACAGCCTGCAGCTGCCGGCTGCTGCTATTGCTAGCTGCTTCTTTGGACTGGAGATGACTCTGGCTGCTAACTGAGGGGTTTCTGGCCCTCACATCTCACACCAGCAAGCCCCTGTGTTAACTGTCTAGATCTGTACAGCCCTGTGGCTTCTAAGACTTAGAGTCATGCATTTTAGTTCTCCAGACTTGGAGCTGTAAGCTCCGAGTTTGTCAGGACAGTCCATAGGGTTCAGTGCTCGAGGATCCAGGATTACTAACTACAGATGATCTACATTTGTCAGGCCATTTCTTAGGGACAGTGCTTAAGGATCCAGGATTGCTAACTATAGATGGTCTACTCTGCAGCTATTGTTACTTCCATCTGAGTAGAACAGAAAGCTGCTTGCAAAATCTATTTTTATGCAGTATATTCTCCTCATGTGTATGTGTGTGTGTGCATGTGCATGTGTGTATGCGTGCGTGCGTGCAGTACAGATACATGAGTGTAAAGGCCAGAGCCCAGCATTGGGCATCTTCTTCAATCATTTTCTACCTTTTCAATCATTTTCTACCTTTTTTTTTCTGAGACATTGAATCTGGAACTCACCAGCTTATCTAAACTAGCTGGCCAACAAGCCTCAGGGATCCACCTGTCTCTGTCTCCTCAGTGATTGGATTATAGGTGTCTGCCTACTCTGCCTGGCTGAGTGTGTGTGTGTGTGTGTGTGTGTGTGTGTGTGTGTGTGTGTGTGTACTTACTTGTGAGGGTATATGTAGAGGCCAGAGGTCAGAGGCTAGAAGTTTGGATGTCTTTCTCAATCACTTCTTAGCCTATCTATCTATCTATCTATCTATCTATCTATCTATCTATCTATCTACCTATCATCATCATCATCTATCTATCATCTATCTATCTATCTATCTATCTATCTATCTATCTATCTATCTATCTATCTATCTATCTACCTACCTGAGGTTGGGTCTCCAACAGAACCTAGAGCTCATTGTTTCAGCCAGCTTAGCAGACAGGGTCTGCCTGTCTTTGCACCCAGTGCTAGGGTTACAAGTAAATTCCATCATATCAGCTTTTTATGTGGGTGTTGGGATCTGAATTTAGGTTCTCACGCTTGTGCAGCAGGCGCTTTACCCATGGAGCCATTTGTTACAGCTCATGCTTGCTGTGAATATGTATGTGTGTGTGTGTGTGAGTGTGTGTGTGTGTGTGTGTGTGTATAAATATATGAGCATGTGCCTGTCTGTGTGCCTGTCTGTCACAGAGCAGGTGTGGAGGTCAGAGGACAAGCCACCAGTTTTTCTTTCAAAGTAGAAGGTGATGACAAAGACTTGTTTGCCACTGCAGACACCAGGCTAGCTGGCCCGTTCCCTTCTGGGGAGTGTCCAGTCTCCACCTCCCTTCTTGCTGTGGGAATTCTGGGACTATAGACTCACACACTACTGTGTTTGGCTGTGTGTGGCCTCTGGAGATTCAAACTCAGGTCTTCGCTCTTGTATAAGGTGTACTTTATCCACTGAGCCATTTCCCAGCCTGCACTTGGCTTTATAATGTGGGTCCTGGGGCTTGAACTCAGATCATCATTCTTGTATGGCAAGCGCTTTACCAACTGAGCTGTCTCCACAGCCTGTTCAATACTTCTTTAAAACGTGAGTACCATTCTCCGCTTTGTTTATCATTGTCTCAACATGGCTTCACTTCTCCCAACTCATCTCCAGGGCTCAGCTTTGAGTTGTTTCCTCTCCAAACACTTCTCATTCTTCCTGTGGGACCAGAGCCCATTTACTCTCTCCTCTAGAGCTTGCTCATACCATATTTTAGGGCTTTTCTTTTCTGTTTCATTATGAATGTGTAGCATTTCAAATTTCCCACTGTATGTAAAAAAAATAATAATCTAGTCTTATAGGGGAAAATCAACTTGTTTTATTCATCATTTTATCCCTGAGGTCTGTCTGACGTGTTATTAGATCCTTACTACTTACAGGGAAAGGAAGCTCCCTGTCGCCTATGGAAGATATGCAAACAGAGCTTGGATTTTTCCCTTGAAGACCTTAAAATCTTAGAGTGAAAGTCACAATGAGAAAGGATTAAATGATAACACAACAGGATACAGCCAACCGTGGGCATGAGATTATTGACTTATCAACTGCAGCACAAGCCCCCAAAGTCTAGAAACTACTCATTTTGTTCTTCATTGTGAGGCACACATAGGGAGCCCATGAATTTTGCTGGAAAGTGTTGAGGGGGTCTTTGGGGGAGAATGGGAGGTAGCGAGGAGACAGGGCTGCAGGTTGGCACCAGTAATGAGGAGTGCACATTTGCAACCACTCACTAGCTGCTTAGTAGAAAGTGCCCTGGCTTCCCTGCAGGCAGAGGCATTGGTGTTTGGGGGGGAGGGCGGGGGCATGAGGAGAGTGTCTGCCAATGACAGCTATCATCCTCCTGTCCTGGTTGACACAGGGCACTTGTCTGTTTCAGTCCTGTGATATGGTGAGATCATCAGAACATACATCATTGCTTCTGGTTTATAAGTGGGCAGACAGATGCAGCCATAGAAAGATGTGTCTCAAGAAAGTGGTTCTCAACCAATGGGTCATGACCTCCACAGGGGTCCACATGACGATTCATAACAGTAGCAGAATGATAGTTATGCAGTAGCAATGAAAACAATTTTATGGTTGGGGGTCACACACCATGAGGAACTGTATTAAAGGGTCACTGCATTAGGAACCACTGCCACAGAGAAAACCATGCCAAGAGCTTTCATTTTGCACCATTTTCTGATCTTATTATTTCAGAATACATCTTCTGATGGAAGAAATGACTGGTAATGTTAAACACGCAAGGCCTGTGTGGCAGGCACACTGCACCTTCATATTGTTACAGAGCAGTGCAAGGTTAGGTGATCTTTCCTGCTAGGCTCTGTTCTAATTTCTTTGTGTTGCTGTGACAAACACACGATCAAAAGCAGCTTAGGGGAGGAAAAGATTTGTTTCAGCTTATGCTTCTGGGTCGCAGTCCTCCACTAAGGGAGGTCAAGGCAGGAACCTGGAAGCAGGAACAGTGGAGGGAGACTGCTTGTTGACGTCCTCAGGCTCCTGCTTTGGCTAGTTCTCTTTCCAGCAAGATCGCGTCTGGGGATGGTCCCGCCCACAGTGGGATGGGCTCTCCTGCGTCAATGAACAGAGACAACACCCCAAAGACAACCAGACTTCCTTTTCCAGGTGGTTCCAGGCTGTGTCGGGTTGACAGTTAATGAAGACACACACCATGACCGAGATGGGCTTGATAGCCTGTTTACTCCCTGGAGCACAGGTGTGCTTTGTAGTGGTGACTTATTTCCCGTGTGTCTTCTAGACCGGAAAGAAAGAGAGGAGACAGAGGGCAAGAGACGAAAGCCAAATGTACTGTAACAATCGATGCTGCCAGTAGGTGGCGATCTTGCCCTATATTTGAGGGCTGTGCAGGTGCTTGGCCAGACAGTCACAGTGAAGAAGCACCCCGTTTGAATCACGTATATTATTATTATTATTATTCTAAACACTGGCAACTCTGCCTAAGGAGGTGAAGAAGGAGAAAACTTCTTTCTGGTTTAGCAGCATGAACGATCTCAATAATGAACGCCCAGATGCGCAGAGCTGTCTGTTCTGCGGTACCTGGGTATGTGAGGAGTGGCCTGGGGGCAGCTCTGTGCTCTATGCATGTTAAGAAGTCGATCCCCCTTTACCTATCCAATTTAACTGTCTCTGTGGTGACATTTAAACCCATCAGTATAGTATATCAAGAAACCACGGACAGAGGATATCTTAGAGATCCTCAGTGCTTATGACCCTCGTCTCCATGGTTTCCAGTGTCATAGACTGACATCTAACCTTTAACCCCACTAGGAAGCATGTGGCTTCTTTTCTACTTTATCTGGCACCCCAGTCAAAACAGTGGGTGTGCTTTTCCTGCACACGGTCCCTTTGTGAGGAGATAGAAAGCAGAGACTTGCTGACCTGGATCTGTGAAGACAGAAGCTGCTATACCTGCAGGCTCGGTGGGATGGGGATTATTAACTGGGCAAAAACTGCTGATCAAGATGTCTTTCCTACGGGGCAGCCCAGCCTGGGGGTGAGTCATGAGAAGGTTCCACATTAGCTTGCGCTTAGTCTAAATGCCAGTCTGTGGTCACTCTCAGGTTGCCCGCCTCAGTTTTCTTGCCATGCTGGGAAGCATCTCATCTCTCTCAGACCATGAACTTCTAATGGACAGCACCAGTTCCTCTAATGCCATCCATAGGAAGGGCTTTCTGCAGTTTGTACTTCTGTGACAGGGTAGTGCTTCTGGTGACCTGGGAGCTTCCTCACCTGGCATGCATCCAGATGCTCAAGTGGAATGGCTGTTAAGCATTCTACTTGAAGGCTTCTTTAAAAATCAAAAAAATTATATATATATATATATTGTGTGTGTGTGTGTGTGTGTGTGAAGGAGATGAGCATATGTCTTATGGCGTGTGTGTGTGTTTGTGGAGCTGACTCCTTTCCCATTTTCATGTGGGTTCTGGGGATCAACCTCTGTGCAGCAATCACTTTGCCTGCAGAACCAACTTGCAGGCCCAGGTTTGTCTTTAGAAGCAAACATCTGGCTTGTGTTTCCATGAATTGGCTACAGGGAATCTCCCAGCACAGCCCAGTCTCAAACTGGAGAGAAGCTCTGACTATACAAAGTTCCCAATGGGAAGAAAAGCCAAAGGCAGGTTGGTTACACCAAAGACAATGCCTGGGCAGGAGATGCAGATGTCCCCTTTCCCTAAGCAGCAGGTCTGGGGTGGGGACCTCTTTACTCTTCTTAAGAAGCAATAACTGGGGCCTGGTATGGTGGTGCATACCTTTCATCCCAGGACTTGGGAGGCAGAGGCCTGGCCGACAAAGAGAGTTCTAGGACAGCCGGGGCTACACACAGAGAAACTCTGTCTTGAAAAACAAAACAAAACAAACAAACAAAAAAAAAAAAGAAGGAGGAGGAGGAGGAGGAGGAAGAGGAAGCAGCAATGAGTGGACCTGCCCAGTGGTCTGATGTCCTAGCAGGCTGCTGCTGTGGTGATGTTCCTAGGGTTATGGTGGCTCTGCATGTTGAACACCCCGCTGGGGGAGGACTGCAGTCCCCAGAATCTAGCAGAGCCTCCAACCAAGCAGCTACTTATGGTGATACTTTCCAAGCCCAAAGGAAGGTGTGCACCTGGAGTGGAGTCAGTTGAGAGGACCCACGGCATTCCTGTGGAGAGAGTGCATTTGCTCTGTGCGGGGACATTCTGTGTATATGGAAACACCCTAGGAAAACCCATTTCCTGCTGGGGATTGAGGTCAGCACAGTGGAAAGCCATGGTCCAGCTAAGTAATAACCAGAGCTTTTTTGGGAACCAATATGTAATACCTTCTCCACAGAGCCTTGTAAACTTCTTAATAGCATTACCTAGGTCTGCCAGGAGACTGCTCTGCTGCTGCTGTGGTTTTCAGACAGGATGCTGCCCTGATGGCAAGCCACTACCTGCCCTTTACAGAGCCCGAAACACATATAATCAAAGCTTAGATGCTTCTAAGGTCACAGGTCAGCCTCTCAGAGGACTGAGACCTAACACAGTAGCCCACAAGTGACATCTGCTGTGTCCTAACAGGACCAGTCTCTGGTTTTCAAAAGGTCATTCCCCTAGAAGCCCCACATTCCGTGATATTTAAAAAAATTATTTATTTTTACTTTATGTGCATTGGTGTTTTGCCTGCATGTGTGTCTGTGTGAGAGTGTCAGATCTTGGAGTTACAGACAGTAGTTAGCTGCCATTTGGGTGCTGGGAATTGAACCTGGGTCCTCTGGAAGGGTAGTCAATGCTCTTAACTGATGAGCCATCTCTCCAGCCCCACTCAGGTTGTTTGGAATTTTTTAAAGAAATTGTGCAAGAAAAGCCACATGTATTTAGTAAATCTTGGGCTGTACAATGTGGTCCTCTGAGCAAAATAGTCCCCATCTTGACTGACCAACTGTACCTGCTTAGAAGCTGTGGTTAGGAGCTGGGCCTGTGGACTATTGGTAATTCCCTCAGAGAAAATACAGGTAGGGAGGGTCATTGGCTTTGAGCCACTCCTCCTGGTTATTTGTATGCAAATTCTGCCCAAATTGCCCTTGGCTGCAGGGTTTCAGGCTGTGGGAAGGTAGACCAGAGAAGAAATGTCTATGCAGCTATGGAGAAACATCATCCATGCTGCCTGGGGTCACCCAACTCCTCTAATCAAACCCTCATCCATGCTCTGCAAGTAAGCGCCAAGAATGAGCCTATTGACTCAAAAGGGTGAACTGTGGTGGGATTGTGTTTTGTTTATCTTTGGGACCTTGTAAGGAGGAGGTGGATTTTTTTTACACCTCCCCAGTGAAGGATTTCTCCCAACACTTTTAGTATGGAGGGAAGATGGATTCTGCCAGGACCCTATTCGTTTTTCCCTGGGGAGACTGGCCAGTACCTTGTTGCCTGTTGCTGGAGAGGATCATAAGGCATGCAGTCAAGCTTTGGTGCTGTGGTGCAGTCATTCTTGGCCAGTGTGGTGGCTGATTTGATTGAGGGTACTTCAAGTGCACAGTGTTGACTTAGCGCTTTCAGTAGATGTGGAATTGGAAGCGCGCTCTCCAAAGTAAATCTTAACGCTGGTTGCAGGAGTTTCGGAGACGGCTTGACCACTTAGAGATGTTTAATTAGGAGCTGCAGGACTCACAGCATCAAGAGTTGTCATTGTCCTAATTCGGCTTTGATACCCATCATGGCGAGTTGTGTCCTCGCAGAAAGATCTTCCCCAGTCTTGCCTAGGAGCTTCGCTGGCTCTCTGGTGGGCGCACTCTCAACTGCTGCCGACTGGTCTTGTCACTGTGGAGTTTTGTGTATCGGACACAGTTTAATCACATAGCCCTGGATTAGTTTTATACTTGGCTGACTGCAAAAACAGGCCGCAGTAGAGTGGTTGTGTTGGCCCTGGTTTCTCTTGGGTGTATGACTGATTTTTATTTATCTTTATCTGTAACACTCACCCAACCATAGGCATTTGTTAAAGTGTTACGAATTATTCCTTAGATGTACACTCTCTTTTGGTTCCAGGCCAAGAGTTTACATTAGAAGTCAATGCCTGTGCGAGTCTCCCTGTGTGAGTGTTCATATGTGCAGTGAAGGAATCTTGCATTTGGTCTGCCCCTGTGAACCACGCCATCTGCAGGGCTGATGCAGCCCCCTCTATCTCCTTACCTCTGTGAGGGTACCACATCCCTGGAGGGGCAAGTTGGTGCTATTGCAAGGTCAGCTGTTACCGTATTTTTTGAAACAAATTTTCAACTACTTGAAGAAATTAATCTGTCCTATCTGAGGAAACAGAAGCCAGGTCTATTGAAAGGTTGACTGTCACATGTGATATCCAGAACCCATGTATTCCAGCCTTGGAGGACTCAGCCCCTCTCTGCTTAAGAGTACAGAAGTGGCAGCAAGTATATAGAATTCCAACAGGTCAAAAATGATTATTTACAAAGAAATGCTAACAAAATATCAACATTCTCCTTTGAGATCATGTTAATGCCTCTGAAGATAAACACAGAACACTGCATGTCCAGCCTCCCTTCCCTGTCCTCTGGAAGGAGCTGAGTGTATGGACCCAGCACATAAGAACATTAATCCAAGCTTTATTTTCATCTCTTAGAAGTGGAAATCACCTTGCTGGAGGGCACAGGGGAGTTGTTCTGTGTGTCAGGGTGGGATATCTGTGTTCCAATTCTGGTTTGGTGAATGAGTTTCCTCACTGAATCAAATAACATTTGGCCTGTCACAGACATGAATGAATAGATAAGTAGCCACAAGGAGTGCCATGGGCAAAGACAAAAGGTTCAAAATGACATGCCCATGCTGAACTGTACTGTACCCATCATGGTAAGCTTAGTTGGTGTGGGGATTTTAGAAACAGGGCATTGGGCCATCTCAGTAGAGATCCCACACTTGGTTGGATGTTTCCTTTTAGAACAGGTCATCTGAAAGCTTGGAGGAGTTTGCCACTCATCATCTGGGACAGCCTTTGGCTAGTCTTAGTGGAAGCTGAGCCAAGAGAGCCTAGGTTAGAACCTGAAAGCATCACTAAACAAATCAGGTAACATACCTGACTCTGGGTGCTCACAGTTGCCTTTATGGTCTCTCATTGGTGAAATCTTTTTATGTGGAAATGACTTTTATTGAGTTGTCTGTTGCTGGCCCTGACAAGGCTGTAAAGAGACATGAACATTGTCTGGGTTTGTTTGTTTTGGTGTGTGTGTGTGTGTGTGTGTGTGTGTGTGTGTGTGTGTGTGTGTGTGTACATGATTATGTGCCCACTTGTGTGTGGATATGTGTGAATGTAGAATTCAATGCCCAGTGGTTTCTTCAACCATTCTCCACGTCATTGTTTTTAATTATATTATTTTGTGTATGTGAGTGTTTTGGCTGCACATATAGGTTAGAAGAGGGCATCAGATGCCCTGGGGCTGGAGTTATACATAGTTGTGAGTTGTCATGCGGATGCTGGAAAACAAACCCAGGCCCCCTGTAAGAACAAACACTATTAAATACTGAGGTCCCTCTCCAGCTCCTCCACTTCCTTGTTTTCTTTTCATTTCTTTCTTTCTTTCTTTCTTTTTTTTGAAGACAGGATCTCCCACTGAACGTGGAGCTCATTGATTCAGCTCAACTGGGTGACCAGCAAGTTCCAGGATCCTCCTGTTTCTTCCCTTTCCAATGCTAAGGTTGCAAAGGCACTATGCCGCCCTGGCTTTTTACATGGGTACAGGGGATTCCAACTCATGTCCTTGTGATTTTGTGGCAAGCACTTTACCAACACAGTCATCTCAAGTTCTGCGTTTCTACCAAAACCAGCGACTCCATCCATAGATACAAGCTAGTGAGATTATCTAACGATGCTCTTGCTACTCATATAGCCTTTAATCTACTCAAGGGATAAAAGTGACATACGCTAGTCTCCTGTGCACCCAGGCATCTGTGGGCTGTAGCGGCAGTGCCATTTGTATCCATTGGCATGCAAACAATTACAGGGATACAGTGGCACTGATATGTTGTCCTCGTAACTGGAGCCCTAATGCTCCCTTGAATTCTGGGGTTCAAGGAGCTCCCCCCGAAAGCAGGCCCTCTTATCTCAGAGAATCAGAAAATGCTGGGTCATAATGAGATCAGCACACGAATCCACAGACTGAGTGAATACTGTCTTCCCCAATCTCATATCACTCAACTCATGGAAGACCCAGTTAAAGTAACTTGTGGCTGGGACTTCCATCTGTTGTCCTTAGAGGCCAAACCTCCTGGTTTCAAGGTGAACCTAACCCCCCCCCCCCCAATACACACACACCTCAGGCTCTTTGAGAGCTGTCAATCCTCAGCTTTTGGGATTTTCTGTGGAACTCTGACGGTGGTATCCATTCTCCCTGATTAGCCTTCCCAGAGGGAATTCTAACAGCTGTGTCCTGAGAGATCAAGACTTAGCTAGAGATAGGATAGTGCATTTTAAGAGAACGCAGCAGGTGGTATGGTCTCAGTGAGTTGTGGTTTTCCATTCTGCTGCTGCATACACACACACACACACACACACACACACACACACACACAGAGAGAAGAGAGACAGAGACAGACACAGAGAGACAGAGAGACAGAGAGACAAAGAGAGAAAGACAGAGAGAGAGAGAGAGAGAGAGAGAGAGAGAG
>CABHPH010161498.1:16342-29313 GCA_902168325.1 Peromyscus nudipes | reverse complement strand
AGAGAGAGAGAGAGAGAGAGAGAGAGAGAGAGGAAAGGAGAAAGAGAATGCAAACAGACAGCTTGGGTATAGATTCAAGGCACTGTGGTCTGAAAAACGATTTTCCTGAATCAATAGGAATGAGCAAATTGGAACTAGGAAGCTATGGCCCAATTCCTTCCCATTTCTGGAATCCTCTTATTCTAGAACCCAGGTTCCAGCTCTTCTCTGAGCAGGAATTCAAGGAGGCTGTCTGCTTCTTGGAGTCCTACATGCAACCCTGAGGTCAGGGTTCTCAAATTAGAATGCTCAGACTCCCCATAGGAGCAAGTTCCTTCTAAACTATGTTTTTGTTTCTGTGAGAACCCGAGCAAATTTCTCTCACACATTAGAAAGACTAATTACTTTACAAGAAGTAATCCGCAATGCAAATATGCCTTCCCCCACCACATATTTTTAGCTTCTTAGGTCAACGCTCCTCAAACTGGAACCTAAAAATACATTCCCAGAATGCCCTCTGTTTTCTGCAGAGGCGGAGCAGTGTGCAGGCCTGAGAAGTGGCTCTGATAGAGTCCAGCTGTCTACCTTCAGGCTCTCTACTGAGGAAAATTCTAAGTGCATAGGAGCCTGGCTCCCTGCAGGCATCCATGTGCCTGTTCCTGTCTAGACTGGTGCATCACTCTAGAGCATGTGGGTGCCCAGAGTACCCCATGCCTTTTCTTAGTTGTTATGTCCTTCTTTGGTCAGAGATCACTCCATGGACTCCTGCAGGGGAGCATTTGTGTTTCTTCCTTGCAAATGTTGACACACACCAGTTGTATCCCACTCACCCCTTTCTGAGTCACCCTTAGGTAACAATGCTTCTCTTAGAGAACCTGGACCAAGGAATAGGTGTTAGCCCAGTAGATTTAGAAGGATAGGCCTCTTTGGGCCTCTTGCTCTGTCCAGTATCATTAAAGGGCCATGTTTCATATGGACCACAATGCCTGAAGCCCTCTTAAAATTTACTGTCCTATCTCTACCTAAGTCTTGCTATCTCTCAGGATACAGCAGGTTAAATTTACTCCAGAAATGCTGGTCAGAGTGAAAGAATTTTGTAGTCAGGGCTCCACAGGAAGTCCAAGGAGCTGGGGGTTGACTCACACAATTGGTCTTGAAGCTCTACCTTCAGGCTGAGACCCAGAAGAGCAGGAGCTATGGAGGGACTCATAGGGTCACCTTTCAATCAGGAGCTTTGGGGTTTGAAGACAGCAGATGGAGGTTCCAGTTGCAGGATAGCATTACTGGGTCCTCCATGAGTTGAGTGACCTCTGTCCTCTTGGTGAGTGCAATCTTCACCCAGTCTGTGGATTCACCAGTTCATCTCTCTCCAGAAGGATGCTGGCTGGATGGCATGTGCCACGCAGCAGCCAACAAGCTAAGATGAGCCAGCACACTGCCTGCCTCACTTTGGGGTGTGAATATGCTCCACAGCATGTAAACGAAGAACACAATGAAATGCCTCCTCCAGTTCAGCGGGCAGGGAGAAGCCCCTGCAGGTCTTTGAAACGCCCTTTTGGTTTTACTGCCCTAGAAGGTACAGTGTTGGGCCTTGTAAATATCTCCACATTGACTAAATTAATACAGGACCAAGGATACAAACCTCACAAGCATGTTGTGGGTGTGGGGAGATGAGCTCTTGGTTGTTGGCTCATTTGGATGGGTACTGGAGTGATCTGCAATCCTGTTTTCTGATGTAAGTAGGTGAGTGAGTGAGAGGCCCTGGATGTGGTTCCTCAGACTCTGGGCCTACCTTGTGGTAGACTTTGTGCCTTCACTTCCCCTAGGCCCTGGCTCCTGCTTTGTTTGGCTGCTGTGAGTGTTCAGGCCCTCCCTCCTTTCTGGGGATGTGGGTTGGGGCATCCCACCTTTGTTCCTGCTGGGGTTGATACTTTGAGTTCCACAAGTAGACAAAGATCATGGGGACGGAAGGAATCAGTCTGTTGAAGTAGGTCTGCAGCATGTTAGGGATATACAGAACACCAGGGATCTGCGAACCCCAAATCATCCCAAAAATGGCAAGATACACATACTCCTGGAATGCACCATATAGGCGATCCCTTGTAGTTTATGGCTTTCTCGGAAAACACGCCCTTGGATGGAGCAGTGTGACTTCTACTGTGCCTCCCAGCTTTCCTTGGTCTCGGCACCTCCACTTTGGTCTGTAATGAAGCTAGAACGGAATGGGCTATGATGTTAACCTTCCAGGGCCTGCGCAAGTCAGGGCAGAGCATCTAACAAGTGGAGGTCTGTGTTAGGTGAAGCCTGGCAGGATGCTTGTCCCCTCCAAACATGCTTGATTCCCTTCTGCATCCAACTTTGGTCCTCAGAGTTCCTCTTCTGTGTTCCTCCCTAGTGGGGAAGTAGCCAGGCCAGGCAATCAGTCAAGCCGAATCTGGGGTCTGAACTCTGCTTTCCAGCTGAGTAGAGTAGAGTGACAGCTGAGACCTTTCCCTCTGCAGTTTACCATGGTTCCTTCCCAGGTACTTGCTGAGAAACCCCGGGCAGTCACTTGACCCTACTGAGCTACAGTGGTCTCTAGAGAGGAAGCACAGGGTGATCGCTGCCTATAGAATGCAATGAGGCTAGCAAGAATCAGCACCGCATGACCGAGGTTGTAAATAAGTGCGGCAGGTACACAGGCAAAGCCAAGGTGTTGCTGTGATGTGTGTACAACCAGCATCTCCTCAGAGAGATTCCTTAAGCTAGGCAGGGGCAGTCTGCCAGGCTGGGCATTGGAGGTGATAGGCAAAAGAAGCCACAGAAGGCCTAGGGAGGTGGCTCAGCATGAGGACCTGAGTTCAGTTCCCCAGAACCCATGTTAAAAAAAAAGCCAGGCAAAGGCAAAGCAGTACAGACCTAACCAACCCCTACCTTGGGAAGACAGAGACAAGAAGATTTCTGGAGCTTGCTGGTCAGCTAGTCTAGACAAATAGGAAAGTCCCAGGCAACAGTGAGAGTGAGAAATCCTGCCTTAAAAAAATAAGGGGGAGAGAGATTGAGGGACATGAGGGAAATATCTGCCATTGGCCTCTGTCCTCAAAAGTACTTAAATAGACACACACACACACACACACACACACACACACACACACACACACCACCCAGGAGGTTCCTGACAATGATGCAGTGAATGTGTATGCACACACACACACACACACACACACACACACACACACACACACACACACACACAGGAGAAGGTATCACACAGGCTTTTAGACACCATGTCACACGTCAGGGAGAGATAGGTGATGCCGCAGGCCCAGGGAGGTGGCAATGAGCGCATACAAAGACATGAATGCTTTTCTTCAGGGCTGGGACTATGGAGATGTGAGGGGATTTCCTATAATTTGTTCTTTCAGGCTTGAATGGAGTTGAATTGTGCTAAATGTGAAGAAAGGCATTTTCTTCAGAAGAGATGGGCCCCTCCTCTTATGTCTGTAGACTATGTAGGCCTGTGGATGGTGGGCCACTTGCTGTCACCTATTGAATGGGGATCTTTGTACCTGAATAAGATCTTTAGGTGAAATGGCCGAGTCTCCAATGCCTATTGGAACTTGTGATAAGCTGTGGCACCCGTGCAAGCCAGTGCTTAGACAGTGAAGCAAATCATACCACTGTGGCCAGTATCTGTGCTTATAATACAGTGTGGTTTCCTTGTCTGTGCTCATGATGCAGTGTGGTTTCCTTGTCTGTGCTCATGATGCAGTGTGGTGCCCTTGTCTGTGCTCATGATGCAGTGTGGTGCCCTTCCTTGTTTGTGCTCATGATGCAGTGTGGTGCCCTTCCTTGTTTGTGCTCATGATGCAGTGTGGTTTCCTTGTCTGTGCTCATGATGCAGTGTGGTTTCCTTGTCTGTGCTCATGATGCAGTGTGGTGCCCTTGTCTATGTTCATGATGCAGTGTGGTGCCCTTGTCTGTGCTCATGATGCACTGTGGTTTCCTTGTCTGTGCTCATGATGCAGTATGATTTCCTTGTCTGGGCTCATGATGCAATGTGGTGCCCTTGGTACAGAAGGAGGAGATAAGTTTCTGCTTTCTTTTGTCTTTTTAGCCATAAGACCCCCAAAATTGGAGAGGAAGTGAGAAGAGATTTCAAGATTTCTGCTGCTTCTTCACGTGAAGCAGGCCTTCATGAACATGGATATCTCTCTGCTCTTGAAGGGCCATAAGCCAAGGAGTCCATCTATTGGGTGAGTACTCTGTACACACTTGGTAGTTATTTCAGACATGTATTTGATTTTGAATGACCATGGACTATCTAGAGTGTTTGATGTATTTCTTCAGGGTATATTCTAGTTCATCCCATCTACGCAAACAAAGGCTCTGTAGGCTCTATGGGCACTGTGGGAACTGTGATCTGTGTGAGCACTGTGATCTCTGTGGGCACTGTGGTCTCTGTGGGAACTGTGGTCTCTGTGGGAACTGTGGGCACTGTGGGAACTGTGATCTCTTTGGGCACTGTGGTCTCTGTGAGCACTGTGGGCTCTGTGGGCACTGTGGCCTCTGTGAGCACTGTGGGCTCTGTGGACATGGTAGGCACTGTGGGCTCTGTAGGCTCTGTGGGTTCTGTGAGCCCTGTGGACTCTGTGGGCTCTGTGGGTTCTGTGAGCCCTGTGGGCTCTGTGGGTGCTGTGGGGTCTGGATCTCTACTATTGGGCTGATTAGTGCTGTGAATAGTGGCAACTGAGGTGAGTACCTTGAAGTGTCCTCAGGCAGAGCTGTGGATATCCTCAATCCTGTAGTTGAGTGTGGATGTAAAGCCAGTCTAGTCTCCTTATTATGTAAGGATGGCCTCATGTAGCAGACAGAATAAACTTGCTGGCAGGGAAGGGTCTCATTGGCTTCACTGTTGGAATCTCAGCTGTGTCTTCTTTGGAGCAGAAACAGAATTTGAACAATGGCTTCATTGGCTGTGAGAAATGTGCTCTGGCTGCCAACTGTACCATTCTTTTCATCTCAACAATACAGGACAAGGAATTGGTGGCACCAGAGGTAACTCTCTCATAAATCATTTCTCCATGTCAGGCAGGGCCAGACCAGAAAGACCAGAAATGCTGTAGGGTGGCCAGCAGGTATGTGAAACAGGGCCTAATGTAGGGGTAGAGGGAGGGTGGATGCAGACACTGAGGTCCTCACAAGCAATAGCTGGGGTTGATGAGCCAGGCACATGAGTGCAGTGGGAATGATGCCCTGTAGAGCAAGGTTCCAGTCCCTGGGCTTGGGAGTAAAAACTAGCAGAGCTGAGGATGCCTGAGGACCAGGGCATGAAGACTTCGTTCAGGCAGACCTCAGAGGAGACACATAATGGCTCTGTCCTCCAGTCTGGGTGAATTAGCTCATGGAGTGGGACCATCACAATTGCACCCCAAAGTAGAACGCAGAGGCACGCTACACAATCTCTTAAGGCCAAGGAGTAGACTGTAGCATGTTCTTCAGTTTTAGGCTTCAGTACCAGAGCCCCTCATCCCTTGCGAACTTCCTCCTCTAAGCATTGTTAGGTGAGGATTTCCAGGGCTCTGGCTCCTCTTCTGGCCTGTCACTCATCAGAGATGCTGCCTAGTAGTGATCCTGATACAAGACATTCTCTTGCACACTTCCAGGCCAGGATCCTTAAGATGGGAGACCTGACACAGGTGTCTTCAAGGGTTGGGACAAAAGGATCTAGAGGGCTTTAAAAAGTGTGCTAGACATGCTCATCTTCCAGGGTGATTTCCCCACTTCCCCCAATCCGATTTCTGCTCTTTCTAAAAGCAACCATTTTTCAGAGTACAGTTTTTCCAACACTAATAGACAACATTTCTACTTCCATCCCTAAATCTCCTCTGTCTTCCGCAGGTCCCAGGTCCTGTGCCCATTCACTTCTCCATTTCTCACGTGTTATGCAGTTGAGAATTTATGGTTTTCTCATCCTCCCATAAGTGGAACCTGGGTTCCTGACAGCCGTGTCAAGCTGTGCCTCATCTGGGGGCTGTTCTGAAAGACATTCAGTTTCTGAATGTTCATAGCAGGGTTGTCTCTGCACACATTGTCCCTACTGTCTCTACTGCCGACCATGGAGTGGTTTTCCCTGTACAACTGTCATGGCTTCCTAACCAATGTGCCCTACTTAACTACAGCTTGCTGGGTCTTTCCATGAGAACCACCCTTTATGCACACCCAGTGAGGGCTTAGATCCAAACCATTTCTCAACCTTGATTGGCTTGAAGGAAAAAGTCCAATCACTCAAGACCACTGATGGTGCTTCTCAGTATGAGCGGCTCACCAACGGGGCTTCCTTACCTCAACAGAAGGACTCTTCCGCCAGATTGGCTTTCCCTCCCTTCTCTACTTTCTTCTTGACTTCCTCCTGGATTTCTCAGCTCCAACATGAAGCATGAGCTGACCCCTTGCCCTAGACTAGGGTGGGCTTCTCACATTGCATATCTGCTACTCCGACTTCGGTGGGAAGTTCACATTCACAGCCCATCAGAAAGCTTGGTGCCCGCAGAGTCTGTATCCCTGGTGACTGGGCTACTCTGTCTCCTGCATGGTCACTGGCACAGGGCGCACAGACACTCCAAAGCATCCATCCCGGGAAGGGTTCATGGGCATCCACAGAGCTATTTTATTTTTTCAAAGATCAGGAGGCACCACTAAGCCATTTTGTGCTACCCTTCCCTGGATAATTTGGAGACTACTATGATTAGCAAGTTTTCTCTGAGCCTTTGCTTTTGTGTAAATATTTGGTGTTCCTGGGTATTTGTGTCATATGTACCTATTTTACTAAACCCAGGTGATGGGCTTACATGTCATTTCATCTTTTATTATTGGAGCTTTGAAATTGTGCAGATGATCAAATTTTGAAGGTGTGCCTGCTGGAGTCAAGGTTCTGTGAGAGTTCTGAAGACAGAGGGGAGCGTTGGACTGAAGTGATTGCATTTCCTGATGGTGTCTGTTTTGACTGGAAGCGCCTCTGCATAATTTCATGTCAAGCAGAATGAAATAATCTCTCCTGCTGGTGCTTTGTAGTTAGATTGTAGGGAATCTTCATAAAATATGCCGACAACACATCTTTGATCCAGTATTCATATATTCTCCCACACACCGAATTTCAAGGCCACATTTAAAGGGAATAAAGAAAAAGAGCCCCTATAAAAAAATGACAGCTATGCTACTTGGTTTACAAAGAACCTCTAACGAACATTTAGATCTTTTGACCTTCCAACTTAAAAAATTCATTAATTTATATAGGTGTGTGCAGTTGTGTATATGATTATGAGTATGCATTGGGTGCATGCATAGTGTATGTGTGGAGGTCAGAGAGCACCTGAATCTCTCCTTCTACCTTTTGGGTTCTGCGGATAGATCTCAAGTTATGAGGCTTGGTAGTAATTGACTTTACCCACTGGGCCACCTTGCTGGCCCAGCTTCTAAGTCCTTAACCCATAATTCACCAGTGCCCAAATTCCTACTCAGTCTTTAAGTAGTCACTCTTGGCACTGATAAGATCATGTCAGTGCATGTCTGGCAAACGGCACATGCTCCTGAGTGGCAATTGGTGTATGGGCTGTGTTTCACAGGGGTCTGTGTCTACAGTTGGTGGGTTTGCCAGGATGGAAGGGCTATGTCTTTTGCATGACTGGGGACATTTCAGGGAGAGGCTGTTTGCTAGCAGAAGAGAAGTTGTTTCCATTGGAAAGGAAGTAGGGCTCTACAACAGCCCTATTCCAGAGCAGCTCCAGGGGTTTGTAGCCTAGAGTTCAGTTAGGCAACAAATCTAGTGTTGTTCAGTTGGAAGATCTGCAGAAGGTCTTCCTGTTTGGAGGTTGAGGGGGAGACACAGTTTCCAGAAGACCATGTGGAGGTGGAGATGTGCACATGTCCATAAAGAAGGGTCACAATCTCCCCAGCATGGACTAGCACAGTGAAAGGTGGGGAAAATATCAAGTATTTGCAAATATAAAGAATATACTTTCACTATCACGGACTGGCCATTTAATGGTGTGGTATGTGATCATGAGACCAGGGCAGTTAGCTTTTCCATTTCCCTAGACTTTTAAAACTTCACTTTTGATAACAATAGGCAAGCTCTGACTGAGAAGACGGAAGCTCTTGTAAGCAAGGATGATACCCTGCTGGGTGGCACCCACTGCAATGATGCCAGGGTGGTGTCTGACTTTCAGAAGAGAGTTAAATGGCTGTCCCAGAGAGTGGAATGAGACAGTGGTATTTCAGGCAAAATAATATTCAACAGTTTTGCCCCTGATTGTTGTCACCCATAAAGGTAATCTAAAGAAGAAACTTAGCTCTCATTTCTTAATGCATGACCTAGACTTTGAAATAGGAGAACCTGACAGGCTTTGTAAGTTCTGGAACTGTAGGGCCTGCAAAGGCAGGTTCAGAGAGGGAGGAGCCCACCCTCTCCCTGGCAAAGAGCTTCTGCTCTGACTGCCCTTAAAGGCTAAGGTGACTCTCTCTGTGAAGTTGCAGTACTTACTTTGCTGTTGCATAGATAAAATGCCAAGATCAACAGCAGCTTAAGAAGGAGTTGATTTGGGCCTAGGTTTCCCGAGGGCTGGAGTCAGAATGGTGGGGAAGGTGTGGCTGCAGGCAGCTAGAGTGTTCCTGTGGAGGCACCTCTGTGGTAAGGTTGTAGACAAGACAGGCTGTGAAGAGATGAAAGACCTAGTGTGGGGGGCTCACCTCACCCAGAGTCCCTGCATTTCAGGGATAATCTGATGGCTAGACCAGAGATGAGAGTGTGTGCCTTTAGTGAGCTATGGATATTTTTTTGTTTTTGTTCTTTGTTTTTTGTTTTTTTTGACGGTGTTTTCTGGATCCCAGGCTTGCCGATAACTCATTATGTAGCTGCGGATGTCCTTGACCTTCTGATCCTCCTTCTCCACCTCCAGAGTTGTAGAGTTACAGGCACAGGAGACCAGCCCGTTTGATGTGATGCTGGAGTTGAATCAGGTGCTTCATGCTTGCCGCCAGCTGAACCCTGTCCCAACCCTCACTGCTGCTCTGGGTTTGCTGTCCTTTGCCTATTTTGTCCATCGGCCCAGTGGCTTCTTTGACTTGACTGAAATGCCAACATCCTCAGTGTTCTATAGAACAATGACTCTTCTTTTCTGCTTTGTGTCCTCACCCTCCACCCACAAGAAATTGAGAAATTCTGCTTAGAAGTCAGTTAAAAAAAAAAAAAAAACGAACAAAAGAAAATTCAATTTCTTTAGCTTAAAAAAACAAAACAAAACAAAAAAGTCGGTTACTTAGTAACTGCGATAAATGAAGATTATGCCAATTTTAACATGGTCCCCACGTGGGAGTGATGCCAGTGCTGCATGTCTTGGTTGGTTTGGTTTCTATAACACAGATATTACAGTGTGGTTGACCTACAAACAACACAGTTCCCTGCTGACCTTTCCAGGGGTCAGGAATGCAAGGTAAAGACGCAGTGCAGATCCAGCATCTACTGAAGTCTGGATTTCTGGTTCATAGATGGCCCCATCTCTGTGTCCTCAAACGTGGAAGGGGCAGGGCGTTCGGAGAGGTCTCAGGACTCATTCACCACCCAAGGCCCCCACCTCTCAGCTCTGTAACCTCAGGGGTGTAGTTTTAACAGGTGAATTATGTGGGACACAGAGCTTCCGTCTTGTGCCTTGCTTCACTAAGTCTCAGCAACATCAACTGAGAGAGAGGTCATAAGTTTATATACAGCTAAAATGCCGCAGATAAAATTAGGACATAATCCTTCCTTCCCAGTGAAAATTTTAACTTGCAAATTTTAAAGAGCTCTTTAAGGCATATATGGATAATCTAGGTAGCTCTTGGATACACAGAGATATATGCATACACACACACACACACACACACACACGATATATATAGTGTATATTGATAAAGTAATTTCTAAACATCTGCAGAATCCACCTGCTTTCACTCACTTAACTGAGAGTCACAAATGTCTATAACACCACCCACTGTGGACTTCTTGGATCCCAGCCTCTTTAGAGGTGGTATATTGCCCCATGTCAGGGATGGTTTGGTCCTAACTCACCCCAGGGATGATAGGAAAGTCTCTGCTTCTTCTGTGCTTCTTGCTTTTAGATACTCAGAGGTCCTTGGTTATCTCACATGGCCAGTGATCATCTTCAAGGTTGGGCTCTTTCTTAAGCCATATTTGGGCTCCAGGGTCATTGTTCATTGTGGAACTTTGAAAAGATGTTCTCTATTCATGAGTTCCCTTCAGCTAGGGGCTGAGGTATGATAGGTAGTGACATCAGATGTGGGACCCGGGTCTTCATCAGAGGCAAGGAACAGAGTTACTAGGTCTTATCCTACTGGACCAGTGAGGATGGTAAATGATCACAAGTGATGCTAAGAAGTTTTCTAACTGGAGACCTGAGAATAAAGAGGAGATAAGAGAGCATCTTAGTTAGAATCTATGAAATAGGAAAGGTGGGCCAGGCCAGCATGTGTTCTACATGTTCCACTGGGAGTGAGGACATCAGAGTTGAGTGTCCATGATGGTACCGCACATCAGCCATGGGAGCATGTGGTCTCAGCGCCATGTTCCTGCTCTGTGTGTAGGCATGTCTGTGGAGTGTTACTAAAGATGGAACCAAGACTTCTCCCTGTCCCTTTGCCTCAGTGTCTCCCCCACCCCCACAAACTTTATGTTTCCCTTGCACATCACAGCCAAGTTCAGAGATGTCAGAACTTTGATTTTCCAAACAAGTATGGATCTTTATTTTAATATCAGAAAACTTTGTCTTTTGACGGAGTTCTAGTAGATGGTCACTGTTCTCCAAATTGTCATCCATAACCCTGGAGACACAGCCTAGAAGTCAAGCTTTATGCTACACCATTAAAAAAACTTGGAAGTAAAAGAAAAAAAGAGAGGCTTTAGGATTCTTCTAGGTTTTCCTCACTTGGTATTTCAAGAATGCAATGCAGAGATTTCTTACTGGAATCTCTACCTCATGCTAATTCAACCTTTGCAGGACTCTTTCTCCTGGAAAAGCACTGATTCTAGGCAGGGGCTCTCCCTCTGAGCTACACTCCCACCCCTCACTGGGGAATTCTAGGCAGGGGCTTTCCCTCTGAGCCACACCTCCATTCATCACTGGTACTTTTAATACAGATATTATAAAACTGAGCCACATTCCAGCTTCTCACTGGTGGATTCTAGGTGGATTCAGTGCTGTACCACTGGGCCATCCCCCTGCCTCACTGGATGATTCTAGGCAGGCATTCTCCCACACACCCCAGCCCTCAATGTGATTTTATAGGTCAGCACCAGGTCAGCAATGAGCAATGGCCTCAGTCCCTCATTGGTGGTTTCTAGACCAGTGCTCTCCAACTGATTCATATCCTCAGCCTTAACTGATGGATTAGATGCCAGCATGGTATTTCTGAGCCACACAACCAGCCCCTCTCCATTGTTACTATGGCATTAATAATTTAATTAAAATTCAATAAGAATCTTAAAAAGTTAAGCTCTGAGTTGAGTCCTCTTTGGCTCAGCACTTACACCATCATTTTTTTCTTCCTGAGGGTTCCATCTAGGAACAGTAAGCCAGGCATCCTTCCTTCTAAGAGGAGTATCAGGGCATCTGCCACTGGGGGTTGCTCAAATGCTCTGGGTCACTTGATTTCTTGATCTTCCTTCTCACTGGATCCTGAGTCCCCCTAAGCAGATGTGGGAAGCCTGGATCCTGCATTTCTGCCTCAAGCAGGCATTTGCTTTGGCTGAGCTTCGATAATTGTCATTATCTGCTGAGGGCAAGTGTGGCTGTTTCGTTATTAGCCTCTGGTGAAAGTGGTTCAGCATTCATGGGTGAGGCTGTCACCAAGACTTTCTGCTTTTAGGCAAATGGGAGGGAGGGTGGATGAAACCCAGACTGATGGAAAGGGGCCTATGAGAAGCGAGGAGGAGATGCAGAGGGGTATGAGAGGGTCATGGAGTACAGGTGAAACACATGTAGAGGAAGGAAATATTTGGAGGGAGGAAAGGAACCAGCTAGAAGATGCAGGCAGACAGGTAAGGGTGGTAGGGAATAAAGCTAAACAAAGAACAAATTATAGTGACATGAAAATTCCACAGTGAGACCCATTACTTTTTATGCTAACTTAAAAAATAATAATAAAAAAGAAAAACATGACTCATAAACAAAGCCACAGGGTGGTTGTAATTCATCCCACATTGATAAATTGCACTTTGTGACAGTCTCACTCCTTATCACGAAACCAGGTGCCAGGGACCCAGAAGATACTGAGTTACCATAGGGGTGGCATCAGGGCTCTGAGAAGTGCTGTGGTTGAGTCCTAGGGGGAGGGCTTTTATCTGTGGGCCTGTTCCTGCCTTCTTTACAGAAGAGGGCAAGGGTCATTCCTGTCTTTTGAGCCCCAGAGATGGCTTGGCCCTCCTGCTCAGCAGGTGACTGTCAACAGAGGGGTGTGTATGTGTGTGTATGTGGGGGGGGGAGGGAAAGAGAGAGGGAGAGGGAGAGGGAGAGAGAGGATAGTATATCTGTGTGTGAGAGAGAAAATGAGTGTGTGTCTATGTGTGTGTGAGAGAGAGAGGGGGGGAAGTGGGAGAGAGAGAGGGAGAGAAAGGATAGTGTATCTGTGTGTGTGAGAGAAAATGAATGTGTGTCTATGTGTGTGTGTGTGTGTGTGTGTGTGTGTGAGAGAGAGAGAGAGAGAGAGAGAGAGAGACTGCATGTTTATGTCTGTGTGAGAGAGTGTATGTCTGTCTGTGTGTGAATGTATGTGTGTGAGAGTGTGCATGTGTGTCTGTATATATGTGAGTGAGATAGTGTCTTTGTATGTGTCTGTGTATATTTGAGAATCTGTGTGTGTGAAAGAGATAGAGACAGAGAGACAGAGGCAGAGATACAGACACATACAGAGACACTATCTCACTCACATATATACAGACACACATGCACACTCTCACACAC
>CABHPH010161498.1:123-16242 GCA_902168325.1 Peromyscus nudipes | reverse complement strand
AGACAGACAGACAGACAGACAGAGAGAGCATGAGTGAGTGTTGAATCTTAGGTGTGTGCAGAACTCTGCTGTCCCTGTCAAGATCCTTCTCTGAGGTAGCCAGACAGGGGGACTCATGGATGGGCTGGCCTGTGACACAGGACAATGGCCCAGGAAGGTTTCCACGGACACTCACAGAGATGCTGGCTTGACATGCTGTCCCCCTGGCTGGGCTGAGGTGTGACGGAATGGCCACAGTAGTACTTGTGGCTAATTCTCCATCCAGCCCTTTCCAGTGGGATTCTACTGAACAGACATTGAATTCCAAGAAGTCTACTTATTATTTGACTGACTTTAGTGTTCAAATGTTTTCATGAGGAGCCTTCTCACATGCCAATCTCATATATTTCCCAGAATCTTGTTAGTTTTGATATTTTTAATTTCTTACATACTAATATCAAAGGTTCAAGGACAACATTACATTTTCACTTTCTTGTGAGACTTTCCCCCTATATATTTTTGTTTTGTTTTGTTTTTTTTCAAGACAGAGTTTCTCTGTGTAGTTTTGGTGCCTGCCTGGATCTCGCTCTGTAGACCAGGTTGGCCTAGAACTCACAGAGATCTGCCTAGCTCTGCATCCTGAGTGCTGGGTTTAAATGCGTGCACCACCACCACCCAGCCCCCCTATATTCTTAAAGTATTTTTAGGCTTTATCTCTGTGAACACAAACGGGACATACTTGTTGAAATAGTTTTTGTGTTCTAGAGGGATCAGTATTATTTAGTGAAGACTGGAGGACTTCTTTCCTGTCCCCTTGACAACCAGTGTGTCTCTAGGGGGACCTGAGCAATTTGCTCTCCAGATAGTGAGCCCCTAAGCAGTGCTTACTAAAACTCTGGCATCCTGAAATGGTGTGAGCCCCTACAGAATTGCTGAAATAGTGGGGCTCTGGAAAGAGATGAGACTCCAATCATACTGTCAATAACCACAAGAAAACCAGACAGTTTTTCTCACCAAGTATCCTTTCCATTTGCTGTGATCAAGGGACCCAACAAAAACAGCTGATAGGAGGGAGGAGGGTCTGCTTAGCTCACAGTTCCAGGTCACATCCCATCGTTAACTGCAATAGGAACTTGGAGCAGCTGTTCACACCCACGTTCAAGAGCCCAGAGCAGGGCATTAATCCCTGTGTGCTTGTGCCTGGCTGGCCTTTCACAGACTCCAGAGGCCAGCCTCTGAAATGGTGCTGTCCATGTCCCGGGTGGCTTGGTTCTCAGTGATGTTTTTGAAAGGTTAATTGGAAGACTAGTTTTTTTATTCTTTCAGTAGGATATTCATAGCTCAAAAGGGGACATGTATATATAGAGGAGAAATTTCAGCCAGAAAGAAGAGTTATAAATGGTCCTTAGGGCAAGCATAGAACATGGAGGAATTCATACACTGCCAGACTCAGATGAGGGGGTTTGGTGCTAAATCTGTGGACTCCTGTCACTGGGCTCTGTGCTATGTGGAATCCAGAACTCTGTTCCATTTGTTTGTTGAGCAATCACTCCAGGGAGGAATTCTTTTTCTCTAAATCATGACACAGAAACCACAGGGCTTTTTTTTTGTGTGTGTCCTGGTTACGGTTTGCTTAGAAAATGAAGTTAACCTGTAGCCATCCCATGGAAATGTCTGAGAACAGAGCGATAAGAAGAATCTGAAGGTCAACTTGTCTTGGGACTGAAACAAGATGGACTGTGGGCTCTTCAGTCAGGGGCAGCTGTTGGCAAAGACAATAGTGGGGTAGGGGAGCCAGAGTTTGGGAGAGACACACTTACATATGTCCAGATATCGAGCAAGGGAGTGGCCCCAGGCTCCTGATTATTTCTACAGTTAAGCAGAGTGATGGCTCCATGTACCTACCTCATCCTTACCACAAGGAAGGATGAAGTCCCCATGCAGCAACCCAACTTGCCCAGTCACGTGGGGTGATGGCTCCCCTCATCACCACATCCTTAAATGAGATAGGATAGTGATAGTTCACTCATTGCATTTATCCATATAATCAGGAGGGATGAAGTCTCTATGAATCTGCCCCACCCTCAAAGCCAGGCTGAGTGACAGTCCTATACAGCTGTCTAAGCTGATGACCAGGAGAGATGCCCTGTCCATAGAGAAGATTTTCAGAAAGTACATTGAACCTTACATGCCAATTATTCCTCTGTCCTTTGCCATACTAAGGGCTCTGGGCACTGGGTGCTAAGCCAATATGTAAGACTGTGCATGGCACAACTGCCCTTACTGTGTTTGTATTCTTTGCGAATGCTGGTGCACATGACTGTGGGAGGCTTCCTGCTCTGTTCCTGAGAGCTCTTCTGCTTCCCAGGACCTTGTGCTCTGGGTGGGATCAGCAGTGTAGGGCCAAAGATGTAATCTCTTCTCTAGAAGACCCTTGGTTCCTTCCCAACTACTAGATCCACCAACCCCAGAGACCAGGCTGTCCACCAATTAGGCTCAGCACCATTCCTTGGTATCTGAAGCACTCTAGGTGGCCTCTTGAGAGGACAGAGATCAATTAGACATCTCCTCCCGTGTGATGCTTAACGTGTTGAGGGGAAGACAGGCGTGCAAACAGCCAGCATTGTTGCTAAGCAGGGGATAATCAAGCTCCCAGAGAAGAAAGGATTCGTCCTGACTGGAGCAGCGGCAGATCCTCCATAGATGACACAGGACTTAGAGAGGCTAAAAGGGTAAGCCAGGGAGTTAGGGATGTGGATTTGAATTGGTGTCTCCATGCTGGCTGAGCTTTTCCCCCTCAAAGCTGAAGTCTGAGGCTGTGGCTCTATGGAAACTGGTGACAGATCTACTTTGTATCCAATATGCTTTGATGCATCTAATGTATGAGGTGGGGTCTAGACCCCCCTGGCAGCTGTGTGTTTCTGCTCACACAGGCCGGAGCTCTTGGCCTCCTCAAAGAGACGTGGCCATCCTATACAAGTGACCGGGAGTCTAAAAGTGCCTTACAAAATTGGTCATTTTGACTATCCTATGTCCACATCCCTAAACACTTATGAATTTTCTCAGAGAAAGAAATGGTATGGTTGAAGATCCAGCTCTTAGATTACATGCACAAAACAATGGGGGCACACAATCTTCTTACAGAAGAAGACTTTGGGAACCCCTGCTACCATAGTTTCTGGCTTAAAATAAAAACTTGAAATAGTTTCTGCCTATCCATGCGTTCTTGTCTCCTTTGAAGCCCAGCGAATGGAATAGAAACATTCTAATCAAACCACATAGGTGTTTCAAAGAACTGCCATCTGTGTCCCTAGACCACTCTTGGTTTGGACAGCAGGAAGAGAGAGGCTCTCTCCACAACCGAGCCTCCCCATTCCCTCCATGTGTAGAATTAGAGGCAGGCACAGACGACGGGTAGGGATGACAGACGGATACAGAGGATGGCTATATGGTATACAGAGATGGCAGAAGAATGGGTGACAGATGGATGATAGCTCAGATAGGTGGATGGATACACACATATATGGAAGATGGTAGGCATTTGATAAGTGTGGCATTTATGCATACTATGGACAGATGAGCAGATTAAATAGCTGATGATTAAAAGAATACACTTGCAAGTTATAAACATGGGCTATTTTCTTTTAAAAAGATCATAGTGGAATGAAGAAGTTTTCTCACTAAAGTGATAAATTCCAGTGTACACATCATAGATTAGGACTGAGACATGAGTGCTTTGGCGGGGATGCTCAGTGCATGGAGTGAAGTCAAGGCTTTGGACTGATCCAAGCAGACAAACTTTGGCGAGCCCTGTTTCTCACTCAGCACCATGAAGGGTACCACCTCAAAGTGGAAGATCCCAGGAATCTGGCCCATCACAGCAAGAGTACAGGGACCCATGGGTTATCTGTGGAATCTGGACAATAGGACATTTACCAGGTAGAGGATGTGGCTGTGGTAGGGTGAGGAGCCTGGGCTTCATGCCGAGGGCAGTAGGTAGTCACAGTGGCTTTGGGGTAGAATAGTCCTCTGCTGGCTTGGGTGTGTTTTTAGGGCTGTTTTGTGTGGAAATCCATAGGCAAGAGTCAAGGCAAATGCAGAATTAAACAGGCTCATGTGTGGGTACTTCACATTGGGTAGTAAGAAAGGCTCTGCAGGTGGCAAGTGTCCGAGTTCCTTCATATTTCAGATGCTTTTTCCTCCGCTTGAGCTGTGCAACTCCTGACCCATGCATCTGCCAGCTACATATACGCCTAAGCAGTAGGGAAGTGGGAAGGGGGCTTTGGACTTCTGAGCATAGCATTGCCCACTGTCCATCCATGTAGCTGACTGTCCTCCTTTGGGATTCCTCAGAGTCTGGAGACCTCAGAACCTAGGACAATGGAAAAGTGTGCTATCTACATTTGTGCTTCGTAAGAGGGTTCCCCCCTGTAAATCCCCAAGAGATCTGGTCAAAATGTACTTTCTAATTTAGGAAGATTGGGTGGGACTGAGACGCTGTATTTCTAACTTGTATGTCCCAGGTGATGCTGCCAGGGTTGGGAAGAGAGAAAGTAGGAAAGGAAAGAACTAGAAATGTGGCTACAGTGGTGTTGTAGGGGCATTTAACATTTTATGCTTTAAAAGTCTTCTTTCAAAGCTGAATAAGGGAGAATTATGAGCATACACTGTGATTCAACATAACAGACAATGTTTAAAAATGCAGCTATTGTGCCAAGCAGTGGACCTGTCCACGTTCTGAATGTCAACACAATGACAAGGTTCGCTTCCACTTTACTGACTGGCCTCAGCCCAGCAGGATGAACCATTACAGGATTTCATTTCTTCCCTTGGAAACAGAAGGTTCAGGGAAGGGCATCCTCATTAAAAAGTTGAACCCCCTGTGTAAGGACAAGCCCCAGGACTGTCACATTCTCTGAGCACCTGCCACGAAGGGTCTGCTAGCTTGCTCAGCATTTGCCTGAACCACAGTATGGAGAATTTTGATCTTTTGAATGCACATTTTATAAGCCTCATGCTGAATATGCATTTCTGAGAATTAGGCTAAATATAAAAAGTCCAAGTAGATTAATTCATCCGAGCTGATCTCCCTTTAAAGTCTAGGGAAGCCACACTGAGGTCTACTGTTGGTAGACAGTCCTGCCCATCAGTTAGCCAAAGAGCTTCAGAGCCCAGGGATATTTGAAAAAGAACAAAAGCTTCCCTGCACAGGCACATTCTGGGGGAGTGCTCTCCCTGTGTGTGCCCAGGGCACATACCTAAAGTTCAGAGTAGGACCACTCTCTCAACATTTCCATTCTGTGAACACCATTAGAATCTGATGTAGTACCCTTAAATATCAAATTTTTGCATGTCTGTCTGTTGGTCCATCCATCTATCTATCTATCTATCTATCTATCTATCTATCTATCTATCTATCTTAAACTGAGGTCATTGTCCTCACAGGGAGCTATGTAGATGTAATTTGCAGAATTAAAAGTTTTTTGAATTTTTGAAATGTTAGTGATTATTTCCTGAGTTTTGGACTAAAATGGACATAGTTCACATAAAATTAAGTCTGAATTATGTTCAAATGTCGACCACAGATGGAGATGTAGCCTCTAGGCCTTGTGGGTGCCTGGCCTTGGCTTCTCATTCACTTCCATTTTTTGGGGGGTGGGGGGTGGGGGGATGGGGAATTTAGAGGACATAGCTGTAGCCTAGCAGGTTGCAGCTAACAGGATTAGAGTGTCCACCAGATTCTCTGATAAATTCCAGAACTCTGACAAATCTTGTTCTCTTCCCATCATACCATGTCCTTTATTCATCTGCTCAGAGCCCACTTGAGGAAGGACTTTATCTCTGTGTTGACCACAGGAGTAAGGAAAGGAACACACTATTATCAAATAATGTCAACAAAAGGTGCCCAAGGATGTTTAGCAGGCCACACACCTCAGTGTTTGCTTGTGCTGGGATTGAGCCCAGGACACTACCCAGAGCTTGGCCTTACTCTGAAAATCCAGGACCCTCTGAATGGTTCTGCTCATTCTGATTTTGACAAACTCAGGGTCACAGACATGGATGCTACTAATGTGACTTTTGGAGCCACTGTGGGAGAAGAGTGGGGCTGAACCTTTGGGTCTCTATGGACCATTTTGAGATTCTGATTAAATTTAATTAAAATATATACCTCTCTCTATAATGTTCAGAAATAAGAGTCTCCCAATAAAAGAAATTAGATATTTCAGATGATGTCTTAAAAGGCAAACAAAAAGTTTGACCTTTTAATATCTCAGTGCTTACATTATCTAAACACTTCCCCATTTGCACCCCACTTCTTTGATGTGGTTTAGCCTTCCTGGGTTATAGTTAATCTCCCACATTTTCCAAGTTTACACACACCAGTATTCCTGGCTGAGAATGAGAAAGTGGTGATGGTTCCCCAGCATCTCTGGCTGTTCATTCTAAGGACTAACTAAGTTCCCACCAGGATGTTCCTGTGGGCTGCCTGAGAACCTGGCCCATCTGGCCAGATGCCCATTGTTTTCCTGCGGAGGTGTTTGGTTCTGAAACTGATTTGCTCCCAAGCTGGCGGCACACGCCCTACATTCTGTGTGGTCTCCATCTTGCCCTACCACCCATGGAGCAGATTCCGACCTTCACATTTGTTCATGCAGCTATGTTGCAAATCCCTTCTGCCTGTCTCCTCTTATCGTCAGTCTTTCCAAGCAGCTTTGAGATACCCTTTCCAAGTAACACTGGAATAGAGATGGTTCGGTGGGGATAAAGTGCCTGGGAGGCAGGTGTGAGGACCTGAGTTTGCATGGAGAAATGCATGCCTGCAATCCCTGTGCTTTTAGGGTGAGATGAGCGACAGAGCTAGGGGAGTCTGGAAGCTCATGTGCCAGCTTGCCTGAACAGTGAATAAGAGAGTGTCTAAACAAGGTGGAAGTTGACAACTGGTACCTGACATCGTCTTCTGACTCCACTTGTACTCTGTAGCACATGTGTTTGCACTCACACACACACACACGAACGTACACATAAATATGGCTAATTCAACATCTCTCTACTTACCTAATGATGTACATGTTGTATTTAGTAAAATCATTTAATAACGTCATATAACATGTAGCAAATATTTCTAATGTATTTTGTATTTTGGTTCCTCTCCCTCTTGAGACTGATTCTTCTTGTCTTGTAATTACCTGATTTAGGTCTAGATATCTAAATTGTTATTTGACTTAATTTCCATTTTAAATGTGGATGAACCATTTAAAGATTTAAATAATGTCCATGAGTGCCACTCTGCCCCAAGAGCAAACAGTACATCCATGTCCACATGGTAACAGAGAGAGAAATCACGGGGAAGTCAGGGAGAATTACAAGGAGATATGTGAGGGGTAGCCAGGAGGGCCCAGCCTGAGCAGATAAGTAGCAGAGGTCTGGGGGAAGGGTGCCAGACAGCATGGTCTCCATAGGAGCCCAGAAAGGAGATGCCCAGTAGCATGGTTTCTATAGGAACCTGGAGAGGCTGAAGCCAAGTTCAGCTCATGTTGCTGATCCATTCCCTCACTCACCACCTGCAGTGGTGGGTCAACCACCTTTTCATAGTGTAGACACTGTGACTTGCATCTTCCTTAGGACTATCGCATGCTTTCACTGAGATAACACAGGCAACCCCTAACTCTTTGCCTCAAGACCATTAAAAGCTTTGTGAGTAGCGACCACTACTGCCACCATTGCCAGTTATTTTAAACACTCCCTGAGACAGAAGTCTAGAGTATGATGTGGTCACAGCTCACACTGACACCCAGCATCTGACTTCCACTTTCAATTCAAATTGTCAGAGTGTGTTCAAACGAGTAGCTTCTGTTCCAACCTGGCATTTTCTAAATGTGGAGGGCGTCCTTGCGTGCGGTAGCCATTGTGCATATTCAGACATCCCACTGGGTAACTCCCCAGATTCTTCCTGTTCTGCTCAGTTATCTTGATGTTTACATTTGCTTGATTGTCATGAAAACCTCCAACACAAATCTCTTCCTTGGACTCATTGTGGCCTCCTTTAATTCACCAACTTCAACTTGGTGAGCTCATAGGTAAGCAGGCCGAAGACTCTGGTTCTCATACTCACTTCTTGGACTCAGTATCTGAAGAAAAGAGGATTTGGGTCAGCATCTTCTCATCAAGGGCTTCTGAAAGTCACATATTTTCATAGACCTTTGAAGGGATTCATGAGATGTACCATCTCCATCACTATATTGCTCATGTTAGGGACTAAAGTAGATACTGGAGCATTGTTGGGACATACACAGAGCACCGTTGTCTTGAGGAAGTGAAGTGACAGCTTGGACATACAGGTTCTTTGTAGCTGCTCCATGACAGGGTGAGGCCCCATTATAGTGAGAGAGAGAGAGAGAGAGAGAGAGAGACAGAGACAGAGAGAGAGACTAGAGAGAGAGACAGAGAGAGAGAGACAGAGGGGTGAAAGAAAGACAGAGAGAGATAGAGGGAGATAGGTATATATATATATATATATATATATATATATATATAGAGAGAGAGAGAGAGAGAGAGACAGACAGACAGACAGACAGAGAGAGACACAGAGAGACAGACACACACAGAGAGACAGAGAGACGGGGTGAAAGAGAGAGAGACAGAGAGATATAGAGGGAGATATCTATCTATCTATCTGTCTGTCTATCTGTCTATCTATCTATCTATCTATCTATCTATCTATCTATCTATCTATCTATCTATCTATCTATCTATCTATCTATAGAGAGAGATTGAGATTTGTTCTTAACAAAGTGCCCATCTATGCAAATCTCCTCCAGCACCGGTTTTAAAGATCATAGGCAGTGTTGTCTGCTGAGTTCATTTCTCGCTCTTCCACATCTCCTGGCATCAGAACAAACTTCAAAAAAGAGGCAGCGTGGTCCCAGGTATTTAGAGAAGCCAGACATTCAATTGATAAATGATTGTTCAAAGCTGACAGGTGATATCAATTAGCATTTCTGAAGTGGGCAGTTGGCAGGTGACTGGTGATTTCCTTCCTCTGGTTCTTCAATGCATCTCAAAGCGGGGGCTCTTCTCACCTTCACCAGATCAAAGGCAGGTTGAGTTCCTTAGGAGTGCTGATCATCTCTTCTGTTTTACATACCAACCGCTACACCAGTGAGCCATGCAAATGAGCTATGCAAATGACCTTCCAGGCTGTACACCAGTGTGTAATGCCCTATCTGACTTTTCCATAGGACTCTCCCATGACTTACTATTTGCAGAAAGATCCAATAGGGAGAGTGGGTCTGTGATATAGGCCACCACTGAAGGCAGTGTGGTAAGGAGTCAGTGAATAAGCACACTTACACACACACACACACACACACACACACACATACTTAACAGGAAAAATACTTTATAATTGAATGAGTGGCTCATTTGACACTGTATCAGAGGAAGGGTTCCAGTGGGTCTGAGAGAGCAGAATGAAGTGCTGGCATCTGCATGGACGCAGCCACTGGGGCAGGGATACATCCAGGTTGAAGGCTGCCCTTGCTCTGATGTCTCAGTTTTAACATGGCCAAAGACATCCCTGGAGTCCGGGGGTGGAGCTTGTGACGTGGGTGCAGTTCCCCGGCAAAGGCAAATGTCTCAGGTGCAAGTGCAATTCAACATGGGGGCTTAAAGCATTTGGGTTTATAATCCTCCCTCCCCGTGCTCTGCGCAAACCAGTGTGGTGCACGGGGTTCTGTGCATGATATTCGAGATCTGATATCATCTGTATCTGGCATGGCTAGTCTCAACTCTGAGCTTCTTGGGAACACAAGATGGTAGAATGCCACCAGAAATCCAACAGCAGCTGGGCTCAGTGCTGCTTTCTCTGCCTTAGGAAGCTTTGCTCTATCTTCCTTGCAATCAGGTAATATTTATTTCGCTCCTGTGGGCCTGGTGTCACGCAGGGCAATGCTTCTCCTACAGTTACCCCACTCTGCTGGCTTTTCAGATGTCCCTGGCCTATTTTGTTCTGAAATCAATTTCTTTCTTGTTAACAAAAAGGTTATTTTGTGCTCATTAAAATCACCAGATAATTGAATTTGTTTGCAATTTCAGTGAAAGTGTTTCAAAGGATGCTGGGGGTAAACGTCCCTCCTTCAAAGATAAAGCACCAGGGGCTCTTTGGTTACCAGCCTTGCCTCCCGTCTAGGTGTTCACAGTCCACTGTGCCCATCAAGAAGACATAAAGAAGCATCATTATTATGCGTCCATTAGAAACAGGCATTTGATTTCCATAAAGACCCGTCCTTATCCTTCATATTAGTTACCTGCTATTTGTAATTGCTAATTTTGTTTTATTTTTTTTCTCATAAAGTTTCACCCAATGGTGAGTTAAAAAGAAAACAACTTGTAATTCAGACAAAAATGCTAATTGTGGATTATGCAAATAGATGTTTCAGGTGACAGGGCCAGCAGTTTTGTTCTCACTGCTGCTGTAAAATTGTTGGATGTAAAAGGAATTAACGATTTCAACCTGGTAAAAATCTTCAGCTGATCTTCACTGATGCAAGCCTCTGAGACAGCCGCTATTGCAGTCAGGGAGTGGACAGCAAGGCCATCCCTCCTGCACAGTTGTGGGTTTGATATTCTGTATGTCTTCTGGGCACATCATATCCTGTATCTATCACACAGCCCCACTTGGGAGGTCATCTCCTCAACCACCAGTCTAGCAAACGTGGAAGACATACCTAATGCATACTGCCCTTAGAACAGAGCTGACTCACTGAAAACCAGACACATGTCCCTAACCATACCCTGCCTCTATGTCGGGATGCTCTGGGTATCTCTACAAACACAGGCAATTCCTAAGGCCTGGGATTTGTTTACAGGTATTGAGATTAACATTAGGTTTTATGGTATAGGTCCAGCTGGATGCTGGGGTGGACAGTTCCCCATCCAGGTAGGGATCAGAGAGATGGAAAGGAAAGAACCACCTAGGGAGATCCAGGATGACCAAGATACTGGGGCACAGACAGCTAAGACCTCCATACACCATTGTTCCTGTACATATATAACGGTGGTAGATCCAGTGTAACATGCCATTTAGAACATGTGAGTTATTTGTCTGTGGAATTCCTCATGTAATGTTTTTGGACCAAAGTGAGAAGCTGAAACTTTGAGAAGAGAAAGCTCAGATGGGCGTGAGGTATGTGTTACTGTATTTCTTAAAGTATTCATTCCTCCAGTTATGATTTGGGAGCTACAGACAAGCCATAGGCTTGAAGATGACCTTACATGCAAGGCTTTGGGTGACAAGTGCTAGTTTGAGCAGGGTAAGATTTAAGCCTGTGACTTCTCATGCCCTAAAACCCCAGGCAGTTTCCAGGAAGAGAAGCAGGATGGTTAACCTTGGCGGCCGGCCCTGCTGTTCCTATGGGTATATTGTCAGGATAGTAGAACACGTAGGTTAACAGACTGAAAAATTCAGCAGCAGACATCCTTGGGGCTCTTGCCTGGATTTATGGCTGATGCTTCTATAGGACTGTGATGCTAAATGTCCCTCAGCTCTGGGCTTTCATTTGTTTGTTTTTAATATACCCAGAGCCCCCATTGACACATGTGCCAGGTCCTCTGTTGGTCGGTCAGATCTCTGTGATTGAGACACTCAAGGTGATCAGCTGATGAAGAGGGAAGGTTACTATGGCTCAGTTTGTGGTTTCAGCCTTTGTTGGTTGACTCTATTACTTCAGACCTCTAGTGAAACGTTTGTCCTCATAAAGGGACACAGTAGAATGAAGACATTTATCTCAAGTAAAAGTAGAAAAAGAGACCAGGGTACCACTGCCCTTAAGGACATACCTCTAGTGATCTGAAGCTCTCTCACCAGGAAGGCCCTGCCTCTTAAAGTCCCTCCTGTAACACCTGGGTCTTAGGGGACAATCTCACACTGCAACATCTCAGGTCTGCACTGTGCCTGAATTGCTGTTTCCCATGACAGATGCTTTTCCTGGGGTTTGTCTCTTCACTAGCTCTCTATTAACCCTTCCTGACAGTGTTCTCTATGGCAGGCCTTGGTGATATCTATGCTCTGTTTCTTCCCCCAGCACCTTGCCTCCTTTTCCTGTTTATTAAAGAGAAACTTGAGAAAGCAGGATCTCCCACCAGGTAGGAGAAAGAATGCTGGCTTGCTCAGGCTGTGCTTGCTCAAGCCTCATCCTTTCTGGCCTTATTTCAAGCTTTTGCACCAGGGACTAGTTCATAGCTTCCATCCTCTGTCTGCCACATCACCCTGTCTGAAATGATATTAAAATCTTTGATGACTTTTACCAATTGCTTTATCAAGTGCCAGAAGAATATCAGATTTCTCCTCTTGTTTTCTACAGATGTTGGGCATCTTTTTTCTTTATCTCTCTCTCTCTCCATTTTTTCCCTTTTAGCTTATGATTTAACTAGAATGTCTATGCAAAGCCAAGAAATATCTTTTACTACCATGAGGTAATTTGGTATTTTAAGTGCAGTTTGAGTGTCTTGGCCCCTTGGAACCAGGTTTGCTTTTAGACAAGGCTTGGTGTTGTAGAAACAGCTGCCTCAGAACCTGACCTCTGCTGTGCACATTCACAGGAGGAGAGATGTTTGTGGTTCTTGTGTTCTTCTGGCTGGACAGTGCACTCAGCAATCCAGAGTGTGTGGCTCTCAGATGTGAAGCGAGGCCCCTGGTGCTCCTTCATGGGTATCCTCAACGTTAGTTAAAATATTTGTTCATTGAAGGTTGTTATAACTGTACCTTGGGGAATCCATGCCTATATCCTTAGTGTCATCTCCCTATATCCCAGAGCATCCTCCAATGCACCCTGTATCACCATCTCTGTGTTGAAACCCTTTTGAGACAGCATCACTTCTAACAAGAATGTAGTTTTACTAGATAGTTTCTTTTCTTGTTGCTATGGTGATAGTTCCTCTTCCTGTTGGTATGGTGGTCTTCACTTCTCTCCCCTAATGCAGGCATTTAAGAGTGACTACACTCTTAAAATGCCAGTCAATCATTGGGTACCTCTCCTCACTTTGAAAGCCTGTGTGGATCCGCATTAGCATCACCTTAAAACCAAAACCACAGAATGGTTCCCTGGTCTCTCTGGCCCCACCCACTTCTCCTCTTTGATGTCCTCTGGATAAGTCAGATGCATCCTATACAAAATCTTATCCAAGGACATTTCAAGATCATCCAGTTCCCCATATACCCATTCTGATGGGATGACCCTTCTTTGTGTTCATGAAACACAAGACATTGCACCAAAGTGTCCCCCATTATTAGCTAATCTTTTTGGAGCAAGGACCATCTACATCCTGTCTAATTTTGTGTCTTCATAAACACTCACAAAGCTGAGAACTCCAGATCTTATGCTGCTGAGTCCAGACTCAAAAGGATCTCATTTCTGGGTTTTCAATGGGATGGGATCTAAAAGTAAATCTGAATGCCAGGCAGGCTTAGGAGCCGTTGACTAATGTACTAGAGGAGGAGAACAATAATGCTGGGGGGGGGGTGGGAGTGGGCAGAGAAGGAAAGAGTGGTGCGGTTGGGCCTGTAGAGTCTTCCCTTGAGTTATACAGAAACAAAATACATACTTAAAGGACAAACCGAAGGAGGAAAACATGAGAAGACAGGGAGATAACGTCCAAGTCTTGGTAAGACAGGCTGGGCGTACATGCCAAAGAGGGCCAGCATGAACCATGGTCTTGTTTGGGGTCTAAGGGAGAGAGACGGTGCCAAATGCCAGGACAACTCAAGGTACAAAGGTCTGTGAGGAAGGTGTTGGGGTGAGTTTAAGGTTTGAATGAGTCTGGGAAGAAATCTTAAGAGGAGCAGAGCTAATGCGGAGATGGGAGTCGGAGATGTGTTTAGCCAACAGGTAACATAGCTCAAAGGGAACTGGAGAGAGAAGGTTTGCCCTAGAGGAAGTTGAGGAAGACCGAAGTGAGAGGCCAGGGTCTGTCCAAGGTCTCTCAGTTTTCTAACAAAAACTATACATCCTCCAAGAGATTTTATAAATGTAAAGAAGTGAACAGGTAGGCATAGTTTCTTTAGTTTTTAAAATATTATTTATGTATTTGTTTGCTTTAAGCTTTTCCATAAATACTGACAGTGTCCTTAATTTTAATAAAAAAAACCCAAAATGAACAAAAACAGAAGTGTGACCCCTGATTCTCAGACCACCTTGAGCAAGAAAAATGTGGGTGGCTTTGAAATGGTGCACTTAGTCCCTACACAGGGGTCTTCACAAAGGGGCCCTGTCACAGAAGTCCTCACAAAAAGTTCTTCACACAGGGCTCCTCAAAAAGAGTATGCTACACATAAGTCATCATACAAAGATCTCCACACACATGGGTTCTCATCACACAGGGGTCCCCACACACAAGGTTCTCACAGAGGGGTTCTCAAACATACATCTCACACAGGGATCTTTTCACACATGGTACTCTACAGGAGTCCCTCCCCACACACATGGTTCTCACACATGGGTCCCCAATCCTGGTTCTCACACAGGGGTCCCCATACACATGGTTCTCACACAGGGTTCCCCAATCCTGGTTCTCATGCAGGGATCCCCACTCATGATTCTCACACAGGGGTCTGCTGTGGATATCGCTATATGTCAATAAACACTGATTGGCCAATAGCCAGACAGGAAGTATAGGCGGGACTAACAGAGAGGAGAATTGAGGAGGAAGGAGGAAGGGAGGCTGGCTGGAGCCGCGGGGAGGAGAAGGAAGATGTAAAGTACCGGTAAGCCACGAGCCATGTGGTAAAGTAGAGATTAATAGAAATGGACCAAATATAAGAGTAAGAGCTAGACAATGATAGGCCTGAGCTAATGGCCAAGCAGTTTAAATAATGTAAGCGTCTGTGTGTTCATTTTATGAATGGGTTCCGTCAGGGAACCAGGGACTGGCGGGACTTGGGAGCTAGAGACTGGCGGGACTTGGGAGCTGGAGAGAAACTCTTCAGCAACAGGGTCCCCACTCATGGTTCCACACAGGGATACCCACACATGGTTCTCACACAGGGATCCCCACTCATAGTTCTCACAAAGGGGTTCCCACTCATGGTTCTCACACAGGGACCCCCACAATGGGTCATCACACAGGGGTCCCCACACAGTTCTCACACTGGGGTCCGCATACAGGGGCTCTCACAAAGGAACCTCCATAAGGGCTCTCATGCACAGAGTTCCTGACATAGGGCTCTGGACACAGGGGCCTTCATACAGTGCTCCTCACTCTTGGCTCCTCTGCTGGCTAGTTTTATATTGATTCAACACAAGCTAGAGCTATCTGAGAGGAAGGAGCCTCAGTTGAGGAAATGCCTCCATGAGATCCAGCTGTAAGACATTTTCTTAATTAATGGAGAAGGGCCCAGCCCATCATGGATGTGGCCACCCCTGGTTTGGTGGTCCTGGGTTCTAGAAAAAAGCAGACTGAGGAGCCATGAGGAACAAGCCAGTAAGCAGCACCCCTGCATGGCCTCTGCACCAGCTGCTGCCTCCAAGGTCCTTACGTGTTCTTGTTGACTTCCTTTAATGGACTGACATGGAATTGTAAGCCAAAGAAATCCTTTTCTCCCCAACTCCCTTTGGGTAGTGGTGTTTTGTCATAGCTTAGAACCCCTAACTAAGCCAACTCCTCCCGAACGGCTCCTCAGGCAGAGCTCCTCATACACTGTCCACATTCAGTTGCTCCCGTGGAGAGCAAGCCTATTGACTGTTAAAAGTTCAGTGGTAAGCTGTATAAATTCTGGGCTGGGCCTTGCCAAATTTTATTTGAAGCTTTAATTGGATCAAGGGAATATTTTTACCTTCAAGCTAAATTAGTGATCACTAATCCCAGAGGAAAGTAATTAGCTATTGAATTTAGTCTTAAAGCCAGGCAAGAGTATTTTCCATGGTGACATGAATTTGTATAGGTGTATTTAATACCTAAAACCTATTTTTATGGCTTTTATCCTAAAGAGATGGGGATTAAAATGTTGGGTTACAAACTATACCAATAGTAACATCAAGGCATATCTTCAGTTGGTTTGAATTATAGCTGAGCTCAAAGCATTCAGAGCAGTAGGGGTGTGTGTGTGTGTGTGTGTGTGTGTGTGTGTGTGTGTGTGTGTGTGTG
>CABHPH010161497.1:64493-79874 GCA_902168325.1 Peromyscus nudipes | reverse complement strand
AAGACAGTTGTTTTGATATATATAAGACACATACACACACACTCCCATTGACCCATCTTGCCTGCATGTATTCAGCATATGTGATAATTAAGAAAAATTGCATGTTTTATTTTCAACTAGTTGGAATGTTTTATTGAAGGACTCTAAGCTAGGCTGACAAGGAGCAAGCAGATTGCATGCTAGAGAAATAGATGATTTCCATTCCTCTAAACAAGATGAGCTTTTTGCACAATGCTTAGAACCATTCCCCATACAACTCATTTTGAGACACAGTCTCATGCAGGCTGATCTTGAACTTAGAGGAAGTCATGGATGACCTTGAATTCCTGATTTTTCTTTAAAAGAGGCCAGACTGTCCTGGAACTCACTTATGTAGTCAAAGCTGACTTCAAATGCATGAGAATCCTCCTGTGTCAACCTCCTAAAGAGAATATATTTAAAATAGCATTTCTAATTATTTACAGGGGATAATTCTTGTGTGTGGCCTCACAACTGGAAGTGCTGGATGTGGTTATAAATGAGTCTTTAAATGGATTTTATTTATATCATTTCTTTTGTGTGCATGCCGTGTGTGTGTGTGTGTTGTGTGTGTGTGTGTGTGTGTTGGTGGGCACAAGTGCTATGACAGGTATGTGGAGGCCAGAGGACAGCTTGAGGGAATAGATCCTTTCCTTCCACCATGTGATCAAACTCAGGTTGTCAGGTTTAGCAGCAAATGTCTTTACTGATTGAGTCATCTTGTCTGCTCACATAAATGAATCTTGTTCTTTAAGATTAAATCTCTCTCTATCTTTAGTATATATATATATATATATATATATGTCTTTAAGATGTACACACACACACACACACACACACACACACACACACACATATATATAGCACCCACATGGTGGCTCACAACTGTTTGTAATTCCAGTTCCAGGGTACCCAAGGGCATCAGGCACACACATGGTGCACAGTCACACATACAGACAAAATACTCATACACATGACATAAATGAATACAATTTAAAAAGTAAATTCTGTGTATGTGTGTGCGTGCGTGCGTGTGTGTGTGTGTGTGTGTGTGTGTGTGTGTGTGTGTGTGTGTGTTCGAGCACAGGGCGTAAGGAGGCTGGAAGAGATCTAATCCTTGGAGCTGGAGCTGCAGGCCTGTTGTAAACTATTCCACCTGGGTGCTGGGAACTGAACTTTGGTCCTCTGCAAGAATACTCTGCTGTTAGACCCATTGAGCCATCTCTCCAGCCCTCTGTAAATGAGTTAGCTTCTCTCCTCTTTCTTTCTTTCTTTCTTCCTTCCTTTCTTCCTTCCTTCCTTCCTTCCTTCCTTCCTTCCTTCCTTCCTTCCTTCCTTCCTTTCTTTCTTTCTTTCTTTTTCTCTCTCTCTCTCTATCTCTCTCTTTCCTCCCTCCCTCCCTCCCCCCCTCCCTCCCTCCCTCCCTTCTTTCTTTCTTCCTTCCTTCCTTTCTTTCTTTCTTTCTTTCTTTCTCTTTCTTTCTTCTTCTCTCATATATTACATCTCAAACACATTTTCCCCTCCCTCCACTCCCCACTCCTCCAAGTCCCCCCTAACTCACTTCTCCCTTTTTTAAAAAAAAAACAAAAACAATTACTTGAAAATAATGTTCAGAACAAAAGGCTTTTCTATTTCTTCGTGGACTCTTCTGTCCTAATAACTTAGGAGAGCAAAGTGCTAACTCAGAAGACACGAAGCAAGAAGGACATTCTTTAGGTTGGTATCAGGAGTTTTCCTTGTTTGTCTTCTCTCCTTGATCTCATTCTGTATAGGTAATTATTCTGGCTCTATAAATATCAGGGCACACTTAAACTGTGAATAAAGATAGAAACCGAAAGTTGTTTCTATCTTTGCATATAACATTTGTCGAGATCTTCATTGTGTTTTAAACTTAGAAGTAACAATTATGGGTTGTGGAAAAGATTATGTGGCCAACCTCACATTCTGATTGTACTAAAAAGTATTATCAAGATGCAGTTGGGGAATCTGAATAACAAGAGTGAAGTGCTGTTAATGAAACTTTAATTTTCTACAGACTTGTCCAGTGCCGGAGTCACTAGTCACGTGGGTTGAAATTCGTTAAAATTAAATTAGCTTACAAATCAAATTTCTCTTTGGCATCATTTGCGAAATGTCGGCCAGCCACACATGGCCAGTGGCTTTCACAGTAGACATGGTGGACACATAGTAGTTGTATCAGTTCTAAATAATTGTAAAAGTTCTACTGTGTACCACGCCCCTAGGTTATGGTGGTTCAGGTGACTGGGTTAACTGTGGTGCTTGATAATCACGTGTTGACTTTTCATTCACATGTCTGTATATCCAGTTGGCCAAAGCAATTTTTGAGATAAATTGGGCAATTACCTTACATTTGAGATAATTTTATATTTGGCTCCTCTGGTAGTTTGAATGTAATTGGCCCCCATAATCTCATAGGGAGTGGCACTAGTAGGAGGTGTCTTTGTTGGAGTGGGTTTGACCTTGTTGGAGGAAGTGTGTTACTGTAGGGGCAGGCTTTGAGGTTTCCTAAGCTCAGGATACTGCCCAGTGTCTCAGTCGACTTCCTGTTGCCTGCAAGATGTAGGACTCTTGGCTACTCCTCTACCACCACATCTGCCTGCATGCCGCCATGCTCCTCACCATGATGATAATGGACTGAACCTCTGAAACTCTAAGCAAGCCCCCTCAATGAAGTGTTTTCTTTGTAAGAGTTGCAGTGGTCATTGTGTATCTTCACGGCAATAGAAATCCAAACTAAGACAGGTCCACAAAATAATATATTTAGAATGTAAGTTTATTATATTTAGTTTATTGAAAGCCAATGCCTTGATGCTCAGCACAGTTTAATTTTAGAATCCAGCAGATGCTGACAACAGATTCTGGAAGGCAAGTATTAAAGTCATTGATTCTAAAGCAGTGAACAGAAGATTTCATATTTATGAAAATCTCACAAAATTTTAAAATTCTAATTTCATTCCATCTTTACATTACTATAAGATTCTGTTTTACACAAAGGCCCAGAGGCACCAAATGATGTGTTCTGTGAAAACTTAGTAGAGAACGGTAAGTTATCTAGCTAAGAAAGAGTAAGAATTATGTTTTGAAACATGTTCCCCCCAGACCTACTAAGTGCAGATGGTAGGATTAGTGGATACCTAGCACAGCTTGTGGAACTGGATCTTAATAAAATTTAAGGGGAAGAAAATGTCTGAGACTGGTTCTAAAATTAAAAAAAAAAAAGAAAACAAATCTGCCTATCCTCTAACTCAGCATTCCATGTAGTTTTAACTGCATTTTTTTCTTTTCTTCTTCTTCTTTTGGCTTTGTTTTTGTAAGTAAATCACTTAAAGTAACTGTATCAAAAGTCTTTCACTGGTTTTTCATTTTGCTGCAATATTTTTATGCTGTGAAATAATTAGTGTTGGGGTTCTTCCTTTCTTCCCTCTGCATCCACAGCTCTTAGCCTCAATTCTTGTCCCCACTGGGTGAATTTAGGAAAGACAGAAGCTTCTCAGCAAAAATCTCCAGAAAGAACAGTCTCTAATGTCAAAGTCCCATGTAACCACTCTGAGAATGGGTATTTTTAATTCAAATACTGAACCTGAACTACTTTAAAATGCACCAACCCAGCAACAAAATCCTCCATCTATAACCTGTCCTGCCTGTAAGATGTGCTGGGGCAATGGTGGCTCAGAACTTGTGGGAGTGGTTAGTCAATGTTTCATTTAACTTGAGACCCACACCAAGAGAAGGAGCCCATGCCCTATGATGTCTGGATGGCCAGGAACTAGAGACTGGATAGCCCAGAGAACTAGGGTAGAACCAAACATGACTGGGAAAAAATTAATAAAATGAATTGTAATGATATTGTGCTATACTCATAGATCAATGCCTTGTCCATTTGTCATCAGAGAGGATTCCTCTGGCAGCAGATGGGAGGAGGTGGAGAGACTCACAGTCAGAGACATTATGCAGCGAGAGAGTATAAATGGGAGGTCTTCATAGGGTCCCTCTTCTCAGAGATTGGGCAATCCTGTGGAAGAGGAGGAGGAAAGATTGTAGGAGTCAGAGGGGATGGAGGACACAGGAGAACATGCTCCATCGAATCAACTAGGCAGGGCTCACATGAACTCACAGACTGAAGAGACAAGCATGAGGCCTGGACTGTTCTGCACCAGGTCATCTGTGTAGATGTTATGACTTTTAGGCTGGTGTTTTTGTGGAACTTCTAACAGGGGGAGCGGGTGTATCTCTGACTCTTGTGCCTGCTCTTGGGACTCTTTTTGTCCTATTGATGATTGCCTTGTCCAGCCTTAGTAGGAGGATTTCAGCCTTGTCTTATTCTATCTTGTTTTGTCCTGTTATCTGGCATCTTTTGGAGGCCTGCTGTTTTCTGTTGGAGAATATTATTTTAAAGTGTATCACATTTTTTTTTCCTACTGCCTTTGTTAACAATTCAAAGATATATTTGGTTAAATAAAATTAACCTGGGAGTAGGAGGCTGAGTCAGCAAGGAGGCTGAGTCAGCTGACAGGAAGTGGTAAGGAGGAACCACGTGAAGCAAGGGTTTTTTAAGCAAGGGCTGTGAGAAGGATGCTGGGTTTTTTGGAAGACACCATTAAAGGGAGACACTTAGCTACTAGCTAGCTATTCAGCCTCTCTGAGAGAGCAGAATTCCACCTAAACAGTTGAATCGTGAGTTCTTTAGATTTAGATAACTTCCCTTAGTAGCTTTGAGAAAGTCAGTGCCTGAGGGAACAAAATGTGGCTGAAGCCATTGCTTAAGGGGCAGCCACTGTAGATAATAAATAACTGATAACAACAATTTTTCTGAAATGGAAAAGAAGGGGAGTGGATCTGGGAGAGGGAGGGAAAACTGTGGTCAGGATGTATTGTATGAGAGAAGAATCTATTTTCTTTTAATACTGTAGGCAAAAAAAGAAAAAAGAAAACAAAAAAGAACTAAATATTTAAGCCCCAAATTATATTTTAATTTTTTTCTTAAATAAATTTTCCTTATCACTGTCTTCTTTTACTGAAAGAAGATTGAACCAAATGTGCTGGTACCAAACAAACAAGCAAACAAACACCAAAACCTACTCTATAACATAGAAGAAAGAGTGATACCACTTTTTAAAGACCCTGAAGGTTGTATTGATCATACTTTTGACATTTGGAAGATATGAAGTATAATTTATACAGATGCATGGTATATATTGTCTATATCTGCTAGAACTCTTGCCCCCAAATGATTAAACATCTTCAAGCATTTCTAGTGTTTTCTTCTTGACAAGTATACTTGTTTACTTTAACTAAAGAATTTTTTAACAAGTTAATGTTAACATAATTGGGTATTGCTAGAAACTATAAAAGAGCAAACATCTCAGTCTGTCCTTTCTACTGTAAAAATAAGTGAAAATAAAAATGTGTCCTCTTCCACTTGTTTGAGCAATGACTTATGTGACATGAAGCTACTGTAGGCAGTCTCAAACATTAGATACTGTGGAATGTGAAGTGAAGGTGAAGATTTGACTCCTGGCAATTCTGGATCATATATAATTTCTGGGTGAGAAGTGCAATGAACAGTATGAATTGAAAAAATACATTCTTTAGGTGCTCCACCTATGACAACGACCTATAGGTTTCCATGATTCCTTGTAATGAACTATAAAGTGAGGTTGAAAGACAATTTATTGTTATACAAATGCAATTCAACAGCCTTCAATAAATGACTTCTATATGTCCCTCCCTCTTCTTGTTTCTAGGACAGGACAGTCAAAACTCAGAAAAGATTCTTCCCTTGTGGATTGTATTTTCCAGCAAGTACAAACATCCAAGTTCAAGGAGCAAAGGAATTACAAAACTAAAACTGAAGCCTTGGAGAAGGTGATGAAGGAGCAGTCTCTGTTCATGGTGATGTGTGAGTATAGTACTTGGTTCATCTCATTGAAAGCTGTCATATTTGACCTGTGCTTCAGCATGAGTCAGGTAGTCTGAGTATATAAGAAAGAAAGTTTTAGGGAAGAGTTCATCCTGATGGATTGGCTAGGCATCAAGTGAAAAATCTTACAATGTGTCCGTTGTAGAAGGTATGAAGGGCTAAGTAGGATGATAAGGTTAAAGACGAGGAAGGGGGACTGATGAGGTACCCAGGACATAAAAAGGGATCCGGTCATGTGAAATGAGGAAAGCCAAGTTTATGGGTTAGAATTTACTTTGTTTAATATCCAATGTAGGTTTTAAGGAGTGTGGTATGAGGAAGAGTTTCTAATGGGATAGGCTGTAAACACATATTCGGGGCTTAGTTAGGGAAGCTTGTGATATTAGATAAAAGAAATTAAACTTATTGTCAAATTAGGGCAGTGTGCTGAATTTTATCACTAGACAGGGAAGCATTCAGAAAGCCTTAAATCTGTGACCACCCATAGGTCCCTCCTGAACCACATTCAATCTCTCCATCCAGCCACATCTTCCACATCCTTTAGCCAATGAGTTTCCCTGGCCTTCCCTATTTACAGCTTCTCCCAGGATACCATATCTAGCCCACGTTCCACATGCAGTGCTTTGGCCAATTGTGGACACTATTGCCTGCACCTATACCTACATCTAGGATTCTTCCATAAGCCTCTCTAATGTCACCACCCACATGTCCCTTTTGTGCCACATCCAACCTTTATACCCAGCCAGATGTACCCTGGTACTCCAGGCTTGAGACAGGAAGTACATTCTATTCATGAGCCCAGTCACCTCTATCTACTGAACTTCAATCTACCCTAGCCACTTCCAACCTCTACACTTTACCCACCAACCTACTCTCTTCTGTTCCAGTCTGCTCTGTCCATACCAATACTTAGAACTAACAAAAGCAATTAACAGGCACAAATCTCCTAAAAAACATACAAACAATATGAAAGAGCGATAAACCATATTCTCTCTTAAACATAGTAGTCATGTAGAATTGTTTGCCAATAAGAATTACCTAGATGAACCCCAGGACACAGGAATTAGAAGAAAATAATAAATTTCATTAAAGAATTCAAGGAGTTTAAAGAAGACACAAAGAAAAGGCTCAATGAAATTAAGGAGAAAAAACTTAAGGAGAATAAACAACTGAGTTTCTGTGCCATAAATTTCTACTACTAAATGGTATTCAATTTAATCCCACAAATTCATGTGGCCATTTCCACATAAGCAGAAACTTACGAAAAGATACTTTAGTGCTCTATGGTTCCACTGGAATCAGAACTCTTCATGAATTGTGAATACAGCACATAAGCTATAACAAAATTTGAACATTAATAATCATTTTTTGAAAAACATTTTCTGTATTTTATGCATCATATTCTAAGTGAAGACACAAATTTTATCTAGTAGTAATTACTATTATATATATTTATATTACGATTTTCCACTTAAGGTTTATTATATTTCTTATTTAATAATTAGTTTTTAACAGTTACTATATTAAGTGAATAAATCAGGGTTAATGATTTGATTATTTCTTGAAAATATGCTATAGCTTATATTGGCTAAAATTAGTGACTTAAAGAATATAAAGACATTTAAGCTCATGTTGTCAAAATGGTTGTAAAACTTTAGGCTATAACTAATGATGTATGGAAACCATTTCACTTCACTGCTATTTTAATGTGAAGGTTTTCATATTTATTGTGTTTTTCACTTTTCCCACTTTTAAAAGCTGATATTTTATTAAAATGTGCTAATTCTTTTGTGTCTTCACTGTTCATATTTTTATTGTTGGACTGAATTTTGCATTATTTTTAATGACTTTTATGTTTTTTAAGGGAGGATTTTAAGAAAGATTATTTTTATTTACACAAGTGTGTGTGTGTGTGTGTGTGTGTGTGTGTGTGTGTGTGTGTGTTTGTGTAAACAGATGTTTTTGTGTGCATGCCTATGGATGCTCAGTAGAAGATCGCTGATCCCCTGGAGGTGGAGTGAGTCAGCTGATGTGAATGTAGGGAACAGAACTTGTTTCCTTTGGAAGTGCAAGTTTTCTGAGCAAGCTGTCCATCCCTAAAGGAAGAATTTACATTGCTTATGCTTGCCAAGAGTTTAGTTAACCGTGGCTAGGAAGGCGTGGCAGTGTAATGCAGTCCACATCATGTCCAGCCAACAAGCAGAGGGAAAGGGAATATGGATGCTCATTTCTATGACTTTTTTTTAAATAAACATCTCATTTGCAACTATCCTAAAATCTAGTAATGATTTTATTCATTTAAGAAACCAACCAACCACCCAACCACCCAACAAACCAACAAAAAAGCCCTTTCACCTTCCCTGGGCTAGTCACATCATTAATCTTAGAAGAGAATACAATATTGCCACATTGTGAGACCAGCATAATTCCGAACTACATTTTAAATTTTATTCCTACACCCACAGATAAGAGTCGCTAGCACCCTTGTCAAAAAAGCTTCTATTTACAACAACTGGAGTTGATTATGCAAAACCACAATGGACCCATTGCAGAGATCGATGGATTATGGGCAGGCCGGGCCCAGTGGATACATTTGGATCACATCTCTTACATCTATGGTTCAGAGACATCATAGAAGAGAGGGTGGAAAGGTAGGAAGAGCCAGACAACCAGGAAGCTGGTGTGAAATAGTACCTCCTAAAAATGGCTGAATAAACAAGACCATAGAAATGGCAATAGCAATAGGCAGTGGTAGTGTGGAAGAGGGAGTCTCACTGGGCCACACCCCTAGACAAGGAACTACAGGCAAATGGGTGACTGCTGAGAGAAGGAGAGTTAGACTCTGCCAGTGAGGAGTCCCTAATTGGTTGTCAAATATAAAATGGTCAGCCCTGAAACCATAAACACACAACCATCAAAAATAGACTTAGTAACCTGGATTTATCAGTGCATACACACACACACACACACACACACACACACACACATAACAATAATAATTGGGGAAAAGAGATGATCAATTTGGTAGCTATGGGGGACATAGAAGGAGCTGGAAGGAGAGGATTTGGGAGAGGTTGGAGGAAAGGAAGGGAAAAGGGAAAGTGATGTAATTTTATTTTAATTAAAATGTATAAAAATAAAAATATAAATGGGGCTAGAGAGATGGCTTAGCAGTTAATAGCACTTGTTACTCCCACAGAGGACTCTGGTTTAACCCCTAAAACTCACATCATGTTTCATAACCACCCCAACTCCAGTTCTAGGGGATCTCATACCCTTTTTTGAATGCCACAGACACCAAGCAAACATGTGGTGTACAGACATACATGCAGACAAAACAGTCATAAAAGAAAATGAATAGATCTAATAAAAACATTTTTAAATGTAGGAGAATAAAAATACATTAAAAAAGAGAAAACTTCTGATACTTAACAAAATATAATCAGTATGTCTGTCAGTATTGTCAGGATTCTCTAGAGGAACAGAACTTATAGACGAATCTCTCCCTCCCCATGCATGTGTGCCCCCCCCCCCACACACAGAGGGATTTATTAGAATGGCATACAGCTAGTCCAACAATGGCTGTGTACCAACGGAAGGTCCAAGAATCCAGTAGTTGTTCATTCTACAAGGCTGTATGTCTCAGCTGGTCTTCAGTATAGGGCAGAACCCCAAGGAAGTCGTCTCTAATGCCAGTGAAGGGCTGGGCTTGCCAGTTTGAGAAAAAGAGCAGACAGACAAAGAAAGGATAATCTTTCTTTTATGTCCTTTACACAGGCTGCCAGCAGATGTGGCCTGGATTAAAGGTAGATCTTCCTACCTCAAAAATCTGAGTTAAAGGTGCATCTTCTCACCTCAAGAATCTGGATTAGAATTGGGTCTTCCCACTTCAAATGATTTAATTAAGAAAGAAAATCACTCAAAGTTGTTCCCAGCCATTTAGGTTTTAGTTAATTCCAGATGTAGTCAAGTTGATAAGCAAGAATTGGCATTATACTATCTTTAAGACGTTTTTGAAATGGAGTAATTTTGGCTAATAGTGTGAGAGAGACATACATCTAAATATTTCTTCCCCTACCTAATAGATTGCAGTGGCTGCCCAACACTTATATTAAATAACTTTTCTTCCTTCATAGTGTGTTGTGATGTTTCATTCAGGATAAGTCCTGAAGAAAACTTTCCCTTCCTAGGTTATAACATCTCACCCAATGGTCACATGGATATTCTGTTAGAATCCCTAGCTAATCCCTAGCTACATGGGAGCGCTGTCCATCAGTCAGGCGGAATGCTTAGTCATCCCAGGGCCGTGAGTCCTACGCAATACATGCACCTTGTGATCGAGTAATCTTCGAGCAGCATGATCATGTAATCTTTGCATGCATGGTGTAGCTACGTAAGCCCATATGCACATGCTGGGGGAACCCACAAAAGCAGATTCCACCCATTCCTCCACCCCCTTCTTCCACACTGTTCACTTCCAATAGGCCTATTGCACACCCCCTCTTTACCCTCCCCTAATAAAAACTCTTATAGTGGGTTTTCGTTGTACCTCTTGTTTTCTCTTGCACGGTAAATAGCGCCTCAAATAAATGATGTACTCGGTTAGTAAGCTTTCAGAGAACTGAAAACATCAATGAGATTTCTTTCTCTCAAAGTTCTATTCAGGAGGCCGTGAGTAAGTGTTTATCAATGTCGACCCTAAAAACACAGAGAAGAGAAAAGTATTCACCATTCCATTTGGCACCTAGTGTTTGCTAGTGTGACCTCTGTCAGAAAGAGGATGGGCATTTTCTACCATCAAGTAATAGAACAGTGGCTACTGAAAAATCGATGAAACTTCAGTGGGGTGCAGATGCCTAATACAAAGACTAATTTAGAGATCCCCCAAGGAAAAGATTAGGGAAAAATATAGAGGGCTGGGGAATATTCGATGAAAAGAAAACTGAAATTTTAGACACGAAGGACTACAGGTAGTGTAGAACCATCACTTTTTTTCTCTGATGTTTCAGACATCATGCAGAGCATGAAAGAGCATTTATGATTGCATATGATTCTTGCCATGTCCTCATTATTTATATATTTTTAAGAAACTCCTCCTTTTTAAAGGAATATTTAGTGGGAAAAAACCCATTCTCACTCTTCTGTACTTAACAAAAGAGATGGCAAACTTCATATTTGGTGCATTTGAGATGAGAATGCAAACAAAGGAGCAGCTCCAGCTAAGGAGGACACTGAGTGGTTCCCACACACCCATTGCTGCTGTCTGGGAGAGCCCTGAACCGAAGGAAGTGCTGCTGTGAAGGTGTGAGCATCAGGAGACCTGCTTGGGAGTTCAGCCCCTGTTTGTTTCTCTTCTGAGTGTGGAGCTCATCCTTTGTGTTCTTCCTTTTTTTCCTTTCCTCTTCAACATTTTCAGCAAAGCTCATGTATTTATCTCCTTAAACCTCTTTTCTCTTTAAAATATCTTGCTGGGTGATATCAACTATATGCAAATGATCTCCAAATTTATGGCTCTGAGTTCTGCCCATTCAATTAACTTAAATGTCCCACACATTGCTTCTGGGATGATTCTTGCAAGGCCCCCACAGACAGATTCAGTATTTTCAAAGCCTGCTTCATTATTCTTCCCACTCTGCATCAGCTGCCTCTTTTATATTCTCTTTCTTAATTAATAACTTCACCATCCACCTAGTCATTCAAGCAAGAAATATTGCAGCTTCCTTAAGCATTCAGCTTCATATCCCAGATGAAATGTTCACATCCCATAGCCACACCAGGCCTGGGATAGGGTGTATCTACTATAAGCTCCTGCTGTCTTTCCTTCATCCGTTCCAGCTCTCAACTATTTTCCTTTCCTATAGATAGATTTTTGTAAAATTACATATTTGATATTGATATTTAATTTGTGTGTGTAGTGTACATGGTCAATGTATGCAATGTGGACATTTGGGTGTGTGCACCTGAGCATATGGATATGGATACCAGAGGAGGATGTCAGGTGTCCCTTTCTATCACTCTCTACTATTGACTTGAGATAGGAAACTCATTCTTTGGATCTGACTGTCTCCTCAGGACAATGCTGGGATGAGAGGTTGGCATAACATGCCCTGCTTTTTATGTAGGTTGTGGGGATTTGAACTCAGGTTCCTTTGACTGTATAGTAATCATTCTTACCCAAGGACCTACCTCCCCAGCCCTTATAGTTATTTCAGTGAAAATGCAACGACTTTCTCTTCATTTACAACGATGCTGGCTGTGGGCTTGTTATGAATTATCTTTTTCATGCTGTATGTGATATGTTTTCCATAAGTCTTTTATTGTGAAACAACTAATCTAATTACCTGCATCTAATTAATCTGCCTCTAATTATTTGGTCACCTGGTTTCTGTGGGTTATGTTTCTTGATTTATGAATGTTGAACCATGTCTGGGATGTAACTGACTTCATCATGGTGAATCATCTATCTTCATGTGTTTTTGAATTCACTTTACAAGTGTAAAGCAAATTTTTGCACCTATCTTCATCACAGATATTGACCTATACCTTTTGTTGTTGAGTTTTTGGTTATGGTTAAAAGGATTCTTAATGACTTACTGACATGCCCATTGATCAATGTATCGTTCAACCGTCACCAAAGACTCTTCTTGTAGTAGATGGCAATTAACACAGGGCTCCACAACTGGTCAATGTGTAGAAAACAAGAGACTCCAGAGTGCTCAACCCTCCATGAGATGTCGATACAACACCCAAGACCTCAAGGCTCAGAGATATACATGGAAGAGGTAGGTAGAAAGCCTCAGAGCTAGCAGCGACAAATGCCTTCAAGAAAACAGCCCTTTCCAGACACAACTGGGCAGATGCATATATGAGCTCACAGTAATTGCAACAGCATGTACAAGATTTATGCAAGATCAAGTTAGACAAAATCCCAGCATTGACTTGGGTACTCTGGCATGAAGTCCTACCTATATCTGAAGAACTATAGGCATTTGGTTGCTGTTTGGAGAAGGAAAGTCAGTTTTTTTTAGTGGTGTGACACTCAGTATATGGCCCACACTCCAGTGAGTGCAAGCCTCACACCCAGAAGTAGTTGGCCAGCACAAACTGCATTGGGGGGCGGGGAGAGGGAGAGAGGGAGAGATGGGGAGAGGGAGGGAAGATGAAGTTTTTTGGTAGCTAGAGAGATGGGTGAGGATTTAGGAAGAGTTGGGGAAGGTGAGAATTTGATCAAAATACATTGTCTGAAGTGCTCAAAAATTAATACAGACACTATTAAGAAAAAGAGATTGAACAGGTTATCACCACTCCATCATTAAGTAGACTTAAAAATTTCAAATCAAGAAAGTGATGATACCTCTTGTAATGTACATCATGTTAAGTGGTAATGTGCTGTTTGAACTCTCTGAGAAGCTAACTCTGGAAGCAGTGTCCTTTACCCCATTTCAGACCCAAGCATGTTTGTCTCAAAGTGTCCACCATGGCACCTTGTTTAGGGATGGGATGGCCCTCCCTTCATCTGTGACAGGAAAAGAAGAGAAGCACGAGTAGCTCCTCCCCCATTACTATGACCTTGGAAACAGCTAGAAGGTAAGCCATTCCAACAGAGGTTACTGTTGTTTCCCCTGTGATATGAAAATCCCTGAGTGGTAATGGAAAGTCAGAAGTTCAGCCATGCAGAGCTCATCCATGGAGCAAAAGCTCAGTTTGGTAACTGGCTGATGTCTGGATGATTACCAAATGCCCAATGTGATGATGCCATCTATTGGCTGCTTACTACTTATTTTATGTAAAGCCTCCTAGGCAGGGATGCTCTGCTCCATCTGGGACTCTTCATCAGGAATATTCTTTATTTTCCCCAGGCAATTTCTGCTGGATGTTTGTAAGCTCCAGATTTGATGATGCTAACTTCTGTTTGTTCTCTTAGTTCCGTTACTCTACTTGTCTCTGTTGCTGGATATCGGAAGCACCCGATTTGAGGGTGTTATTTGCTGTCTATCTGCTGCTTCTCTCTCTACCTGCTAATTGCTATTTATTCTATTACTTGCTGTTTATTTAATATATTCACGCATAAAAAAGAATGTAGAATTAGGATAGAGAGATGGCTCATTGATTATAAGTACTTGCTGCTCTTTTTTATTTTTGGGAACCCAAGTTCAGAATATTTCTAATGGGAAGCTCACAGATCTCTGTGACTTCATCTCTAGGGAACCCTTTTCTGGCCTCCACAGGCATCCTTGCACATGTGCACACACATAAACATAAATAATTTAAAAGGATGTAGACAAACTAATCTCTCCTTTTATTGTAACATTACATCATGTCAAATTCTCTAGGAACACCTTTCTTGAGGAAGGTATGAAATACTTTCTTAACTATGTTCACTGGTATTAAAACAAAACAGAAAGCAGAGTGGAATGCACATGCCTTTCTAAATGCTGTATGTTTAAAAATATTTATAGAGAAAATGGTTTGAAAAAATCATATCATTTGAAAAATTTCTATTGAAGTCTTATTCTTAGTTCTCATAACTGAAAATAAAAGTAATACTAGTTAACATATTTATCCATAGACTCACTGGGATCATTCATATAATTAAAAAAAGATGGTAATTAAGAAATATATAATAACCAATCTCCCTTTCATTTCAAACACATGAATGCTAAGATCATGTTGCACAGAACAGTGTTAATGGGTCATAAGCTTCCTCTGCTAGAAGGTGCCCAAGGTTTTGCTGGAGTCTTCTCCACAATTTGTAACTTCTAGGGTATGACCTCTTTTTCTTTCACCCTAGGATAATTAGAGTGTGTGAGATACAGATGATTCTTTTCATTTCCTGTGAACACTGAAGAATTAACGTTTTATCAAATCTACAGGGTGCTTGGTGTCTTACTCTTTTATATGGTAGCAACTGTGGCTATAAAAGATAGGGTTCTAAGACTAGTCCGAGTGCTTCTTAGATGCTGACACAGATATTCTGAAGGAAACTGGCAAGTCTGGGTATTTTTTTTAACTTCAGTTTATCAAGCATTAAGACCAACAGTTAATAAATGGGACCTCATGAAACTAAAACCTCAGCATGGAGAGGAAAGGTGGACATGATGTCCCTCTCTAGCTAAGGAGCTATTGGCAACTGACAGCTTTTGGGAGAGGAAGAATCCATTTTTTAAAAGAATGTCTTAGTCAATGTTATATTGCTGTGAAGAGACACCATAACCACAGCAGCTCTTATAAAGGAAAGCATTTAATTGGGGCTGACTTACAGTTTCAGAGGTTGAGTCTGTTGTCATTGAGGTGGGGAGTTTGGCAGTATGTAGGCAGATTTGGTACTGCAAGAGTAGTTGAGAGTTCTATATGCAGATCCACAGGCAGCAAGGGGAGAGAGAGAGAGAGAGAGAGAGAGAGAGAGAGAGAGAGAGAGAGAG